>JARHVA010004053.1:675000-810000 GCA_037957365.1 Torreya grandis | reverse complement strand
CATCAAATGAGTAGGAGGAAAGACGAGCACTAGCCCAGTGGGAAACATGCTCAGATAGGGTTTACCCAAGACTAAGGGTGAGTTTATTTGATGTATCTATTACATAGATTTTAGATATCTATAAGGTTGTGATAGGACCTATGACAACATGAGTGTTATGTCAAAATTCAGATGTTAAGGTACCACTATATGCGATAGCCTTGTGTCAATCTATATTAGATCAGGGGGTACTTTATGACTTGGGTAATATCATTTGGTTTAATCTAATTCATGATTTGTATGGGATTCTATCTAGAGGGTAAAAAACTATAGAACCAATGGTACTGCTGAGTACCTGGATATATGAGAGGTTTTCAATGTATCATCTAGTTGGTTGGCCCATGTGGTTGATGATCGATTACCTCAAGTTTTGAGATGGAGATAGGATTAAGTGGTTTTATCATTCCCCACATGCCATTTTTACATATGATCACATGAGGAGAGATTATGTGGCATCATTATGCACATGTTACCATTACCTTGTTACATTGGGTGACAGTGGTTCCAAGTTTAGCATGATAGTAGATCACGAGCCATTATACCTAGTGGGTAGAGCCGCATCTGGTGGCATGCTTGACAAGATAGTTTTGACTCCCACACCTAATTAATCCTCTAGTTTTACCCATATTTTTTTCATGACATACGAGAGAGATGAGGGGGAGAGGAGGAGGAGCATCAGTCGATAGACTAAAGATTAGATTGTGGTGTGTGAGACCATAGATTGGTCAACTAGGACAAGTGACAGCTAGAAAGGGCATGGATGCAGATGTATGGGTGTCATAGGTACCATATATATCACCATAGTAGGAGGAATAATGACCACCTTGGTTGCACCACTAATGGAGATGCCAATGGTGAGATAGAGAAAAGAAGGTGGTCATCAAGGATGACCCATCAGTTATCCTAGGGTAGAGATAGTCTATAGAGGCACTGCTGAGGAGAGGCCCAAGATGTGCACATGTGGTGAATCCAAGGTTTTCTTTTATTTGGAGGCATAACATGGGTGAGGTTCCTGGGGGATGGGCTAATGGAGAGACCATACTCAATGGACTAGCATATGGGGAGATGGTGGTTGGTGAGACCGAGAAATGTAATAAATGTTGTAATATTTAGTTTTTTATATATAATATTAGTTATATATGATTGTAGATAGATAGATAGATATATTTTGAGATGTATATGTGATCTGATATATATCTAGCTTTGAATTTCAAAGATATTATGGATGAGGAGGTCAAATGGGGATCCCAAATGATAGGAGAACACTATGATATTATGGATAGGGTGTTATCACCATACAACCCCACCACATTGTATTATCATATGATACTATCTAACCCAGCTTAGGTAAGATGGTTTAAACTCATGGGGGAGGCCATGAGGTAATTACAGGCATATAGAGATGGGATACAACCACTAGCAGGGGTGGTGATGTGGATCTGATACCACTTGATGTGGCTTCTTTCCACATGGATGGATTCAAAAATTCATATCTCACAACATTCATAAAATAACATTAACATTCTCATGAATTCAACACCTATTCTTCTCTGAAAATAATATTATATTTTCATTAATCATCTCAAAATACAAGCTTTCTCAACAAAGCTTCAAACCAATTACATAACTTGGCAATCCCATGTCAAGGAGGCTTTTAAAGGCTTTATCTCTCTAATCCTATCCCAAACTTTCCTACCTAATCATGGAAATGATATAAACATTTATAGAAAGCTTGAGGAAATAAGGGAGAACAAATAACAACTAAGTTCTACATCCCACATGGAAGATAATCATGATAAAGAAGGAATGAAAAGCAAGGAAGTACTATGCCATGTTATCCACTTGGGTTCATCATTGTTAAAGAGAATCATTTTTGAAAATAGGTGCCACCCTTCATAGGTGAAACACATTTGGTGAATAGTGAAAGGCAAGTCACTGTGCAAGGATAAAAATAAGATAATCTTATTTAGATAATGTAAGCCACCTACATGTGACTTTTTTACCACTCTTCCTTGTCCCCACATGATAAATTCAACCCATGACACCTATGTAATCTATAATAATGTTGTGACACCTCATCAAGATGAATAATGTCTACCACATCATTACCAAATAGTAATACATGAATAGTGTCTTATGAATAGCATTTTCATGTTGCATCATTCTCATCTGATTGAAAACAACTCAGGTTACATGAGTTTCCATGATTTTATTAGAGCCATTATTCTAAAAAAAATAAAAAAAAATGCACCACTCTATTTTTGGGTGATGCAATATTGGTCGAACCCTTGGATGCTACTGCATCAAACATCTGAGGTAATTAATGTGATCAAATGATCACATAGATGGGTTGAGTCATAAAACCACCCTTTTAATCATGATGGACAAATGACTTTGGCAGCCCCTTCCATAAACCATGTGCACCTAGAGAATTTTCACTTCTTTCTTCTCCTCTTCCAACTGGTATTTAAATGCTAAGAGTGTTGTTTGGGATAGTCTATTATTATTTTATCCCTATACATATTCTATATCTTTTATTACACTTGTTCATCCATTGTGTATACTATAAACATCTCTCATTATCTCAAACATAGTCCCATAATTGCATTCCTAGATCCTAACCCATTATGCCTAGTAGCCTGCCAACTGGACACTAGTTCCATATTAAGAACAATAGAGCCACATGACGCTAGTGTCCCTTTCCCTAACTCTCCCAAACATATATATTTTCAAATGTGTACCCCTCATAAGTTCAGACTAAACATAATTTATTATCCACATAAGTTATAAATCACTATAAATATAACACCATTAGACTTCTATCAACTGGATGGAAACTAAATGAAATAAGCCTATTGAAATAAAAAACAAGATAAGAAAAATCAAGGTTATTAATATCTATTATTCCCTACTTCTGCATATTACCATATACAACTACCCTAAGCCTAGATTTCAAAGATTTCCAATCTCAATCACACTCAAGGTATTCAATACCATTATCATTTTATCATTTACTTGTACTTGCACCAAGCACTATGTGGGAGAACTACAATTTTCTTTATTCCTTCATCATTTCAAGAATGATTAGGGTTTGAAAGTTAAATCATTTATCCTGGGCACAACATAAATTTCTAAATTTCATGCACGTAAGAACAAAACTTGGAATTAAAGGCATAGGTGTTCCTTAAAAATATGAATAATCATGCAAAGAGGACACTAAAATCATTTCTAAGACATTAGAGTCACATGGTACTACTATCTAGGGGTAGTGCTACTATCCAGTGAAGAATCTAAGTCAAGGACACTATTAACGACACTCAGACCTATCCATAACCCAGTTTTCAGCACCCAAACCTTTTGTAATAGTTGTTTTCCAGATAAGTCTCTATTTACATATATTAATTACTATTTTTATCAATTCAAATCAAGTTAAATTATGTAATAAATCATTGGTTATTTATTACATATTATTTCACTAATTTAGATAACTCATCCCTTTAATCTAACTTAAGATTTACAATTGGTAAAATCCTAAGAGGTTAAAACATTTGGTGACCTTGACTTACTTTGAATATTGTTTTAAAACCTAGTTTGCATTATCCAACATTTTTTGCAATAAATTAGGGTTACATAATTATGTTTTATTTCAATTTATTTAAATATAATTTAAATTTTTGAAAAACAGACCTAGATTCAAAAAACCCTAACCCTAGACAAACTTAGGGTTTGTATCCTTTATATATTCATACATAGATTTTAGTTTCAAAATATCATATTTGCGTCAATATTTATTTTTTTCAATCTTTCTTAGATTAACATTCTTTAAATGTTCAAAATATATAAAACTTATTTCCCCACCTTGCCAACTACAATGTCAGAATTAACTAATAGATTTGATGAAATCAATAAGAAACAATTAAAATATTTTTTGTCCAAACATATGATTATACAATATGACTTCATCAATATTCTTCAAGAATAACTCCAAAAAATAAAAAACGGTGAATATTCAACCCCTAGTTAATAATGTTGTTACACCAATAGTGGGGACAACTAAATCAAATTAACTGGCACAACTTAAAATTATAATTCAACAACCATCAGTGACATCTACACTGATTCTTTCTAGTTCACCCACTCTTGATGTACAATCCCTTTATCCACAAGATTCATATTATATTGTCTAAGGTGTTACATCTATAAAAGGTATCCACTAGGCCATCACATGCCTTTGATTCTAACATTCTCTTACATACACCTTTGGCACATCACATAGTGTAAAATCCCTTTCTATCCAATTTTTTGGCACTTAAGATTACATTATATGATGGAAAAAGTTACCCAAAGCATCATCTCAGAGCTTTTCACGTAACATGATTGGACTATGTGTCCAATGATTGGCTTCTCATAAAATTATTTCCATGTAGTCTAAAGTATTATACCCTACAATAGTTCTATGATTTACCAAATCAATATATTATGGAATTTAATCATTTAGTCGACCTATTTATAACAAATTATCCATCAATATTAGTGACAAGATATCATATGCACAAGGGGGACAATAAAAAAAATTCAAATGATCCTATCGTAGATTATGTATTATGATATAAGACTATATTAGTCAAATTGACTAGTCCCATGGAAGACACAGAGCTTTAAGACATATTTAAATAGTGTTTTACTAACATTACACAAATCTATCTTGTTCAATAAGTTTCTTAGATTTACCAATTTGTGCCACACATTCAAGGAAAGAGAGGTTAAGCTCTAATCAATGGGTAAACTCAAGTGTAAAAATGGATTAGAATAAACTATTAAGAGTTCAAACAAACCTCCATACAAGTTAAGGTCTATAGAGAACAAGAGTGATCAAAATGCCACAATCAATCCAGCTTCAGATTCATCTCCTAGATTGGTTTTATCCACTCCTCAATGTAGAGTTTTCACTAACCTTCAAGAGTCACTACCATGGGTTTTAAAAAATATCTTGAAATGTAATTTAATATCTCTCCCTCCCATTAAATAGGTTGATACGACACAACCTCTTCCAAATAACTATGATTCTAATGCATTCTGAAAGTATCATAGGGCAATAGGGCTCACAACAAATAGATGCATCATCCTAAAGCATACGATACAAGATTTGATTGAGGCTAATACTATTGACATGGGCACACCTACAGAAGCACCAAAAGGATAAAAAATTGAGGCTAAGGCAAAGAATATATTCTTGGATACATTCCCAAAGCACACAAAAAATGAAGTAGGGGGCATATTAGGTGTTCACTATACATATCAAGGACATCCACCACCAAATTCATATCACATAGTTACAAAGGAGGCACATCAATTGCATAAATTTATTATCATGTACCATACTAAAGTGATACCTAGACCACTCATCACATTCTTATAACAAGATATTGTGGATGATGATATAGATCTACATGCACTCTTCATACAAGCATACATAGGTCATCATCCTATCTATAGTGTTATGGTTGATAATAGGTCAAGCATTAACATGTACACTATGAAAATATTACAGTATTTGGGGTATATAGAGTGGGAAATATTCCCCATAGATACAGTCATTAGTTGTTTTAGTGGTCGCATTCATAGATCCATCAGGGAGACTATGCTTTCATTACAAGTTGGACCAACACATATCCACTCAGTTCATAGTAATACATAGTGCCATTGTATTTTATATATTATAGGGTAGTTCATGGTTATAATAGCTCCAATCCATCACATCTATATTATATTGATTGTTTAAGTACATACATGAAAATTAGGTGGTCAAAGTTGAGGGTATCCCATATGAGTATCCTCTACCCATCCCATATGCAGTTCTAGCACAGTCACCAATTATAGTTCTAGAACCATTCCCAAATATTACAAAGCTATCAATTATGGCTCTAAGTACATTTCCTATGAATACATCACAGAGTTCAGTAGAGCCACCAATAAATGTGAGGTCTACTCATATGGTATCGACATGTATGCATATTCTCCCATAGAGACCATTACTATAGAAACCTTTGCATCATATATATGTCACAAATTATAAATTACATTCTTACACTCAATTAATTTTGATATTAGTATCATTGGGTTATCAAGGTTCTCAACAAGGGAACCTATGTCACCTATAACTTGTTCTTCTGCTACCAAATGGATTCTTAAGACCCCTATAATTTACAAGGCATCACAATTAGTTAAATAGATTCATAGCATCACTACATAGGTGGATTCAAACACATATTAATCTAAACAATAGATTATGGGATCATAGTTACCCGTTCACATAACACACACAATCAGATTTCACTTATTCGATACAATTCATGGTGATAGTGAGTCTCTCATGAGACTCACTAGGTAGTATGATTCCTACACCTTATACATACTTCCTTCCTTCTCACTCTTTATACATAGTTTATTTTCATTTGTTTTTACATAGATTATATCCAAAAAATACAAATGCAATATAACATGTCAGAATATAAAAACATTTAAATATTAATAAAAAAACACAAAATTTATAGATTGTATGCATTTCTATGTTTTCATTTCTTACACTCGATAAACATTCATATGTTAGTTATCCTATTATAGTTAACTTTTATCATAAATACATGAATCACTTATTATTTTTGAGTGATTGCAAATAATATACAGGACTTTGATCCACTACACTAATCTAGAATTGCTATCATCTACCCATTGGGGGCATATACACCAATCTAGGTTTATTCATTTGCTACATCTACCTACTTGGGGGAATCTTATACACAATTTTTACTATTAAGTTTTATCCTTACATTATATACATTCTATTTTATGCATTGATAAATCTTGATATTGATCATTTCTACTCATGCTCAATTTTTTTGTTGATAATTACTAGTTTAGACTCACCATATGTACATCATAGCATTTACAGAGATTTGTACTACGTAGTTATACATCTTTTCATTTCTATATTTTATAGTTTAGACTTGATTTTTTTTCCCATGCTTCTTCTATTCTAGGGCATTTGAATATGCCACTACTCTTTGGATCTATGCCACTTTTATTCATGTATGCCTTGGACATATGCCCATGTCCCTTGTCTATGCTTTCCTGATTATATATGCAAACATTTGAATATTTCCTACGTGGCTCTTAACTAAGTTACTTTTTTATTGTGTATGTCGACATTAAAACATGTCCTTATATATTTTATATTCTCATATTTAGTGACATGTGCCCATGTCCCTTGTATTTTGGCCCTTTGGACTACTTTTGTGTTCCTCATGTGTTTTATATGTATGATTTTTTATATTCATATTCACCATGACACTTATCATTGATTATTAAAAACACCATTTTTGATGCCATCAGCGACCTCATGCATCTACCCTTCCTACTTGGTCGTCATGATGGACATCATGCCCCATCCCCTAGGTAGCTACTCAAATTTATTGTTATACACATTAATTACATCTATCTTGACACCCGTGTGCAATGCTAGATTATAACATACATATTACATTATATACTCATCCTCGGATTATTTTACATTATGAAGTTATGTTTGCACATTATGTTGGATTATCATGTAATTATCATATATGCTCCGACTAACACATTTTGTAAAGTTATTTTATTTTGATGACAATTATTATATAGATTCCACAATTATATTCAAAATAAGGGGCATTCACATGGGTTTGTCATAGATATCATAATATTACATTTCTATTCACATATTATTTTCAACACACAAGCTCAACTTCAAGAAATCAAACATAAGTTAGACATAGGAAAACACAGTGACTCAAAAATTAGTTTAGTCACCCAGGTTTTAGACCAGTCAAATATTAGTGCCTAGATTGGGACACTAACACCACTGGGTGCTACCATCCAATATATGGTGCTACTATCTAGTAGCCCCAACTTCAATTCATTCTATATTATCTAGAATAGTACACTGAGTACAATATAGATTTGTACATATATAGTTACAAGTTTGATAGTTATATTCAAATTTTTCTCAGATACACTCATTTTACCTCAAATTCATATCAATTACTTAGATTGGGTGCATAATTCATGATATTATCACTTCCACATTCAATTCATATACTCATATACACTTACTAAATCTTTGTCAAAAATCAGTATACTCAGATATTAGATTGGGGACATGTGCATGGCACATAGTTTCCATATACTCAATTATGCACAAGTTGATCAAATGGAATGGAAAACTCCATGTTATTCTTTATGTCGTATAAAATTTCTATCATATTCCATGTTTTCATTAGTTTTATGCCTTACTCCATATGTGGTGATTGGCATTACTGAATGGCCACAAAGTTAATATACATAGTTAGATATTTTTAACACTTTATGCATTTCAATTTCATATGTATCTACTTCACATGGGTAGGAAATGATGAAGTCATAGCCTACTTGAGTTAATAAGCCACCCACATGAGAGGGTTAGACACACTTCAAATCTTATCCAAGTTAATCATAGGTCATGATCCACCAAGAAGGGGTGGGTAATGATGGAGTCAAAATCAGATTGAATTCTCTAGCCACCCACATATGAAGATTGAGAAAAATATCAACTTAGCCCAAGATATTTAATGATTTAATCACTATGTATATGCACATAAATATTTTGTCACTAGGTTCATGGATTGGTTCATGTACCTAATGAGGTGTATTCATTCCTCTCCTCTTTCCTATCTCTTTACTCAACTTTACTTAGTTATTTTATTCAAGATAGCCTTTTGATTTTGACATCTCTGAAATAAGGGATGTTTTTTGCACATTTCATTGTAGGTCATTGATTTGGATCATGTTTCACATACATATACCTAACTTCACATACTTAGACTCATCTATACGGGCTTCACTTCCTAGGTAATTTTAGGTACACTTCTTTTTCATTTATACAAGTCATTTTGCTTTACTGCATTTCTATCATAAATTAGAGGAAAATGTAATCACCTAAAAGTGGTATTTGGATGTTAAGAGTGTTTATTGAGATAGCCTATTCCTAGAATATCCCTAGACCTATCCTAAATACTTTGTCACACTTTTTTATCCATTGTGTAGGCCACAAACATCTCGAGTTAACTCAAACACAGTCCTAGAACTACATTCCCAGATGCTAACCCATTGTTTCTAAAAGCTTGCCAGTTAGACACTAGCACCACATTAAGGACACTATATCCACATGGCACTAATTTCACTTTCCCTAAATATCTTGAATGGATATATTTTGAAATGTTTAACCATCCTATGGTTGGGCTAAGCACATTTTATTATCCATACAAGCTATAGATCACTATAATACAAGACCATTAGACCTCTATCCACCAAATGGAAAATAGATGAAAAGGTATATTTAAATTTAAAAAATTGAGAAAAATCAAGGCTATTAATCCCTATTTTTCACTACTTCTACATACTACCATTTATATCTGCCCTAATCCTAAATTTAAAAGATTTCCAATCTAAATCACACTAAGGGATTTCAAGACTACTATCATTCTATCATTCTCTTACACTCTCACTAAGCATTAGGTGTGAGGACTACATCGGTTTGGATCCATCCTCAAATTATTGGTATGTAGGCAACTCTCTTCATAGTAGGGTGTCAAGGATGTTTATCCTATCCTACTAATGAACAAACATTTTTAGCTCATGCCATAATTGCAAGGAGGAGTAAGGTTTATAACTTAAATTAGCTATTCCATGCACAACATAGAGTTTCAATTTATTTACACACAAGAACAAAATCTGAAAACATAGGCATAAGTGATCCTAAAAAATATGAATAGTCCTATAAAGAGGATACTAATACCATTTTTAGGACACTAGATCCACCTAGTGTTATTGTCCAAGTGGGGCAGTACTGTCTAGTGAATAACATGACTAAGGGACCTTATTGATGACACTTATACTTGTTTGTAACCTAGTTTTCAACACCAATATATTCCATGATAGTTATTTTGCAGATAAGTCTCTATTTGCATATATTAATTATTATTTTAAAAAGTCAAAGAAAGTCAAATTCTATAGCAAATCAATTGTTATTTATTACATATTATTTCACTAATTTAGATAACTAAGCCCCTTAATTTAACTTATTATTTACACTTAGTAAAACCCTAAAAAGATAAAACGCCATGTGAACCTAATTTTTAATACAAAGGATGTTAATTGGGACTAAATTGATTGTAAAATAGGGAACTTATGGTTTACAATTTAGGGTATAATGTTTAGGGATTATGGTTTACTGATTAGGGATTAATGTATATATGGATTAGAGTGTACGTAAGGTCCAATGTGTTTTCGGGATTAATTAGCCCCCACATCATCATATATTGAGCAAATTAGTCAGTTTAGACAATGAATAATGTAATTTGGGCCAAATTAACTAATTTCTACCTAATTATTACTTCAAATTATGGTAATTAGTGTTAAAATTATTGGTTTAGGGTTTAAAATATAGGTTATAGAGTTTATGGTTCAGGGCTTGGGGTTTATGACCTAAAAGGTTTAGCATTTAGGGTACATAGGGTCTTAACACAAAGATAGTTGAGGACAATGTGAATCACTTGGACCTATTTGTGACTATAGAACATGTTTTTTGGTTATCACTATACCCCATGTCATTGTGCAGATTTAGTGAATTAGTCAAATGGGGCAATCAATCATGTGATTTAGGACAAACTGTGCCCTATAAACTTAATTCTTAGTGTAAATGATGTTATTTTAGGCTAAAATGATTGGTTCAGGGTTTAAAGAATTTATATTTGTGGTTTAGAGTTTAGGGATTAAAGCTTATGATGTAGGTTTTAAGGTATATAAGGTACAATTGTGAAGGAAATTGGGGTAAATTTGAGATCCTTAAGCCTAGATATGTGAGTAAATAATATGATATTGGGGTCAATTAACCCCAACATCATCACATATTGAGCCAATTATTCAATTTTGATAATGAGTGATGCAACTCTAACCAAGTTGACACCTGTGAACACAATTATTACTGTAAAGGATGTTAATTGGGTCTAAATTGATTAGTTTAGGTTTTAGGGTCTATAATTTAAAGGGATTGGGGATTAGGACTTATGTCTTATGGTTTGAGGTAAATGGTATAGGGTTTAGGGTTTAGTTTATACGATATAGAGTCCAATTGCTAAGGTAATTGAATAAAATTTGACCTAGTTGAAATTATCATTTAGGGTTTAAGTTATACCATATAGGGTCTAATTTCTATGGTAATTGAAGAAAATTTGACCTAGTTGAACCTATTTATGATAATTGCCTTCATGTTTGAATTTATAATAAAAGTAAGTTCAGTTAAGCCACACATGTTGCATGCATTATACAATTGATTAAGCCATAAATTTGGTTTAAGGGATCATTTTACACAAATTGATTAATTGGATCAATTCATGACAAAATCAAACTTCATTTTTCCCCAAATCATATCTTTTTCTTGGAGGGGTTCAAATTGGCCTCAAATGCTTCCTTGATTAAATGAATCAACTCTTTAGTTGATTATATATGACATGATGTTACACTTAATTTCACTCCAAATGATATCATATAAAATTGGAAATAAGCCTATGTGGCTCATTTTAACACTAATTACCTCCACAATTAAATTAATCAACATTTGCATTCATTAGGTGATGACATTTAAGTTTATTGAGCTCAAAACCACATTATACACATGTAAAACTTGCATTTAAATAATGTTTATTTGCTTCAATTGAGCTAAT
Source organism: Torreya grandis (assembly GCA_037957365.1). Taxonomy (NCBI): domain Eukaryota; kingdom Viridiplantae; phylum Streptophyta; class Pinopsida; order Cupressales; family Taxaceae; genus Torreya; species Torreya grandis. The sequence goes on along the minus strand of JARHVA010004053.1, from coordinate 798,163 downwards.
GAAATTGGAGCCAATCTACATGTAAATCACGTTTTATGGTCATGTAATTAGGTTGAAGGGGCTCGACATAGCCCTAGTTTACTTTAGATGCACAACTATATTTGTACTCCAAAGGCTATGTTTTGGCCATAGGTTTAAAAAATGCATTTTGTGACCTCTCATGATAATTAGTTATATTCTAAAATGTTTAATGAGATACACCTTAAAACCAAGTAATATTAAGTAATTAAGTTAACATATTAAAATGCCTGTAAATTTTTTGAAGTCTAATGTGATACCACAACACCTTAACTCACTATCCAAGATTAAGGACCTTTGCCATATCACATGAAATAACACCACTATTAGGGAGCTCAAAAACATATAAGAACATATATTAAATTCAAGCTCAAAAGAAAATTTTTGTTTTTAGGTGTTATGAATATGTAACACGATCATGTTATTAATATGACCCCACTATTTGAATTTGAATTCAAACACCAGGACTTTGGGCTTGAAAATAGCTTGGATTCTCAAGCTAAAGGTTTGGACCTATCAATCTATAGCTGAGTTCAAGAGTTTTGATATAAAACAACAAAATTCAACTTCGATTACCAAATACATAGTGAATTTCAATGGTAAAATTTAAAAACATAATACCATCGTGACATGCATGATATCCTCTTTTCAAATATATGATTTTTATAAATTTTAGACTAATTTAAGATTTCAAATTATGTTGATTTCTAACTGTACTTTTTTAGGCCACTACATGCTAAAAATATACATGCCTATATATGTTCATGTAATTTTATTTTCATTTATTCAAGTGCAAAACATGTTATATGGTCACAAAATAGGCCTAATTCTACATACACTGGAAAAAAATGTTTTTCATTTTTTTGAGGTAGTTAGGGCACACACAAATAAATATTCATTTTTTGGAAGTTTTCAAGATCTATTTACTTGATAAATTCATGAAACAAAATATTCATTAAAAATTTAAAAAATATAAAGGTCACAAACTAGAAGATCTTACCTAAATGTTCGCTAAAGGGTTTCAAATAATATTAAATTTTGCTCAAAAATTGGTGGGCTGTATGGCCATCTATCTACTCTATTTTATTATAAATAGGAGTTACTCTTCAAATTTTAGATGTTTGACCTAGTTATACCTAACCATTTTTTTTTTAAATAATGTTTTAGAAACTAGACTCAAAATGCTACATTTTTTGTTCCTACAACATTTTTAATTTTGTAGTGTAGATATCTCAAATTATCTACATAAGTTTAGATTTATAAAATTTTGGGGAAATCATATCCATAGGTAGGCCACATCCCCCTCCCTCCACCTCCCCTTACCCCCAACTTTGTGCACTTACCCACAAACATAAACTAATAATTAGGGTAAAACTACATATGTCTAAGGACCTCCTTGGAGTGTTGGTTATATAGACAACACTCCTTAACAAAGGGATCCTTGAGGTTAGTTCAACACCATGAACCAACTAACCCATTTTTAATAAAGTAAAAAGACCTAATATGAAGAGCTAAGGTTTGATCCATAAATAATCATATACAACCTATGTGCAGGAATATAATACATCAACATGAAGTGGATAAAAAACCTAGAAGGTTCTAGATAATTTCTTATAAATATAATGATTATTCTATACCAAAAAATTATATTGGAATTAAGACACATGAATCAATGCAAGTGACCCAAGGCTAATGCAAGTGTTTAGGCCTCTAGAAACAATATTTATAAAATCTCACAAATAGATCCTACTCTTGTCCCTACTTGTTTCACCTCTGTACTTATCAGATATGCCTATGCATTTGTAGATATGCTAGGTATTATTTCTTATTTGTGTTTATGAAATTAGATTTCTATTTTGAGTGTAATTTATATATTTAACATAAATCAACATTTTAACTGGGAATAATCATTTATCCAAGTTATTAATTAATTGACCTACTTTAGAATAATTTTATTCATCCTTATGTATAGGTTATTCTACCCCTTTATCCCTAGACTAAAAACACATACTAAAAAGGGTTAAACATTGTGATAGAAGTATATTGAGTAAAATTTCTCATTTATAACTCCTAAAATTATATGAGAGTATATTGAATAACAATCCACCTTTCTAGATAGTCAAAAAATAATCATATAATCCCAATGACATGCCATTCAATTCCAATAATAATCTCACAACATTATGTGTAAAATGTTGGTGGAAGAAGTAGTTATAACTTTTCCATTTGGAGATAAACTACAATTTAATGTTTATAAATTAAGTGTTATGAATAAACACCAAATGTGTTGCATAAATTATGCATAAGGTCTAGTTTGTGTAGCTACCACAGAGACTTAGAGGCAGAGGTGTTTGATGGAGAGATTTTTTTCTAAAATATAAGTACTTTTAAAAACTATGTAAACCATAAATTATATATTTACCTCAATGTCACACCTTTTCTTTTTTTTTCACAAATACTTATTCTAAAATTGATTTTCCTTGTCAATGGATTTAATATTTCATCTTACACCATTTGTGTGTCATCATCTACTCAAGAGACGTTGGGTCACAAAGAAATAAATAAAACATGACCATATTAACTTTAATTGGAAACAAGTTCAACTACTTAGTCGACACTTACATGGTATTTATTTTCATCAAAACAATATATATAGATCCATTGGGTTCTCAATCCAATGACCTATTATAGTTGGTGCATATAACTAAACTATCAAGTATGAAAATACCCGAGGATAATCACATACATTTGATTAATAACCAAGTAATAATGAATTATAAGCATTCAATGTCATATAAATAAACCTATCAACCACTCTTATCTCTTATAATCCTAAGAGTCATTTTCTATAATAGTCATGACAAGAACAAAATAACAAGAAAGTTCATCACATACAACTAGTCACTACTTGTGCCAAAACAAAGAGCATAAAATGTATATGTTTTAGAGTTCAAATAGAAAATGAAAATAAATTCACTGCATTCTCTCTCCACTACCCATAATATTCATCTAGTACCCTCTCTATGATGATACTCTCCCTTGCACTAAGGTAGGCTACACCTATGTCACCAAAAGATGATTAAAACTCAATTATCCTATTCATGATTTCAAATATAAATAATAATAACTAATATAATTATGATGATATAAAGTGTCAATAATTTAGCATAATTTCATAAAATTCAATTTTATGAGTGATAATACAAAACATGGAAACAACAATTGGCTATTACACAACACATAAAGTAGAATGTAATGTATTTGACTACACATATATAAATAAATAATTTCAGAATTAATCATGGTTAATTATGTTAATCGTATGTAAGTTACTTCTGAATTTGGAATGGGAAAAGTAGGATGTGACAACATGGAATTTAGATTTACTCAGATGTTTTAAAAAAACTTATCCTAAGGGTTTTAGAATATTATAGGTTTCCAATAACATCTTAAAACCTTCACAAAAATATAACCAAAATTTTCTTCCAAAAATATGATATTAATATGTTTTTTTAGAAACCAAATGTGAAGCTTACTACTGACATGAAATTTCTAACCCTTCCCATTTTACATAATTAATTCAAATATCTATATAAAATTTTAAAATATACTGTGCATCCCTTAAATTGTAGTTTATATTTGAGTTTTTACATATGATATTGCCTATATGCACTTAAACACATTTCCATGGAGAGAGAATGATTGACATTTCATCTCAAGGTATAAAAGTGCCCCCTATTATATTAAGGTAGAAAAATAAAATCATTGAAAACCCATATGTTTAAAACTCTAGAAATGAAGCAACAACAATTTTTTAAAACTTTCATCCCCACATCATTGTTGTTTTCAAAAACCTCTATTACTCCTTAAAATGATAGTATACAAGTGTTAAGAGGTGAGTGTGAACAATAAAATTTGCAAATACGTTTGGATTGACTTCCTTTATTCCACATACCATGTCTTCTTTGCTTTTGTATCTTGAACTCCAATAGGTATTATAGTTAAACTTCCACAAGGATATTCCCTTACTATATAAGAATCAAATCAATAATAAAACATAATATATTAGATTATAATTCATTGAAAATAAATTATAATTCATTGAAAATAGATTATTCAAATTCAGTAAAAAAAAGTTATGTTTTGAGAAAAAAGGATACCTACAAGTTTGGCTATACCAAGATCTAAGCCAATTGAATAATATGGAACCAACATGATAAATTCAAGAACCAAAAGCCATGAAAATTTATCCAAGATTTTAAAATTAGATAATATCATCTCTAGTTCTCCAAGTAACATCAAATTGACTCATCACATATTTGACCTATAAAATTTACAGAATTCCCTACCACTTAATAAAATGAACTACGTCTTTAAGGAAATTTATTGTAAATAATAACATTCATATGTGCACATGAAAATAACATTTATAATCTTAGAATCTGTGAGAACATACTATGTGTAGATGCTAAAATCTGATTTTGATAGTAATCTAGTCTTGTACACTTAGAAATATCCATCATGGTTGTAACTTATAGTTATAGACCAACTATCTACCAAAAGGATCACATTGATTATCTATTTGTGTCTAAATTAATTATATTTTAGTCTGACCATTGTTATTCTATTTACTAGGCCTTTTATGCTATGCAAAAAAATCTAAATCTAATTATTATCCTTCATTACCAGTTTTGGACCTGTCCCTATTTTATAGCATCTTAGACACTTGCATTCTAGGTAGACACTTGTGTCAAAACAAGTTTCTAAATCCCAAAATTCATCTGATTTTAAAATTTAAAAATATCCCAAAGGTTACCCTAAGTTGTTTTGTACAATATATTTTTAAAAAAGGGATTGTAATAAACATACCAAGAAGCACTCAATCAAGCGTTCAAGAGAGAAAACAAGTCCTATTCATATTAATTTATATATAAATCATAGGATTAGTATGTACACATGTCTAAATCATTTGAATATTAGTTCATTGTCCATATTTTCCATATTAGAAGCTAGGTCACTGCATGTATTTGATTTTCACAATCTACATCCTTGTGCACATAGAAGTCAAAATGTAAGGGATAAATGCATAGTTATAAGTCCTTATTAAAAGTATTAGATATGTAGGTTTTACTCATTGACAAAGGTTTCCTTGGGGCATCTGGATGACATGCTACCACTAACCCATTTTCCCACAGTCACTCCAAGGATAAGGAAGATAGGGCTTGGTCATTTGATAAAGAGTGAAAAAATGCATGTGAGATTTGAATACATAAGAATAAAAGTGATAAAACCCAATATGACTCTAGTTTTTCACATCCAAATCTAGTAAGTATTCTTTACATGATGCCTATGTTATAGTTAGATAACTATGTTGACATAACCATCCAAATTTAACATAAGCATCTGAGGACACATAAGGAATATTTTTAGATTCTAATGATTGTTTTAAGATAACCTTATAGTAAACTTCTAGTATATTATTTATTAGACTTGCATGAACACAATAAACCAACTAAGTATCATTTATTACTTATTCACGGTACAATATATCAATAGTTGTAATTCATTATTTTTAGCAATATTAGTTGTATAACTTTAGAATATTATATATCTGAGTTTCTATTAATTGGCCCATTCATTACGTTAATTAAATATCTTTGTGTAAAATATAATATAATACTATATAACCCTAGATATATACACCCTTATCCAAATTTACGCTTAAATATTTAGTGAATCTAAACTCTGTGTCCTTCCATGTAACTCCTAGTGTGCTCTAGGATTTTTATAATTTTTTCTATTTCTCAATTGTTACAATTTATTGCAAAAATTACAATTTATTTTCATAAAATCATGTTTATTATGGATAAAAAATAACTTATTAATCCTCCTATACCTAAGGAGTGTCATATCTACCATCCATCTAACCAGGTCCATCTATGACTTCTTTAAGGGGTAAGGTGGCCCATCATATCATACCAAAAGAGGATAGCCAACAAACCCTTCATAAATCCATAGATGGTACATGTATGTATATTTAATCTAAATCACCTAAGGTCTATACAATCCCTACAAGATCAAATAACTAATATGAACATGTTAATAAAAGATTGAAAAAATAAATTACATACATGCAAAATCTTAAATAAGCTAGTGTTAATCTTATGGTTTTATCTTCATCTAAAAATTTTGTGCCCAATAAGGTTTCATATCCAAATTAAAAGATACAAAATAATATATATACAAAAATTGATTCAAAAAGTGAACAAAAGCATAATAAGATTCCAAGTGAAATCCTAAGAGAAATGTTATGAAACAAAATGATTCAACTACCTCCTCTACATCCTATAAAGAGATTAAAATACTATTCTGCATATTAGAAAATGCATGGGAATCATATAAATTGTTGTTTTGAATCAAATAACAAAATACAAAGTCACAAAGATAGTGATGATCCTATCATTGATACATCAAAGAATAACCCACTCACACTATGAATACCTCTCCTAAAGCATAAGTTCCAAAATAATAAATATGGGTACCAAAGGATAATTCTAGACACAAAAATACAAATGCCAAAACTAGATCAATAAAAGATTAAAAAAGAAAAATTGGACCATGAAAAGGATACACAAATACCTCCCAATAATGATATTTAGCTTTCAAACAAATATGGTTTTCGAGAATAATATTTACAACATTTTTGTTATCATGTTGAAGGATTTGGAAAACACTCAAATGCATCATTCGTCCTATCTCCATAGCTGATGAAAATGATAAACAAGGATTGGGATCTCTTAGAAATAATAATGAAAATCATTCAACTAGGTATATCACTTTTGTTAATGCAAATGATCAAGAACCTACAAATGAAAATGAGGTACAAAAGGAACAATTTCAAAGAAAGAAAGAAATACATCAAAAGGATAATGTCATATGTGTGTCTTCATATAAAGTGATTACAAACCATTCCTCCAAACTTAAAATCACTGAACCTTTAATTTATGTTAATAAAGGTAAAAATATCATAGTTTACCCAGATTGTGAATTCAATATATGCACCTATAAAAAAATTTCATCTCTAGGATATATCATGGAATGTGTGAATAAATCTAGTACATCTAATTTGTGTGCTTGATCTATCAAATGTAATGTCATACTTGGATCAGATTCATGCTCTATTATAATTCATATTAATCCATTTTTGAAAAAAATATAATTTTAAACTGAAAAAACTAGGGTTACAAACAACAGAGGAGAACATCTCTGAAGCAAGGATATTGAATATAAACATACCAAAAGAACATGATACACCTTCAGATTCTGTTATGCCTACATATGGCACTTCTCATTCAATAAGGGTTATACATATTTTTCTCCTTAAATATTCTCATTATAATATTTATATAAATGGATATATTATACCATTTCTGTAAAATTCCAAAAATAAAAAAAACATTAAAATAAATTCAAAAATACAAAAAATATTTAGCATGTTTCCAGTTGTATTATTTATTATACATATGTTTTTTGATTATATAAGTAGATAACATATTATTATTTTATACATTCACATGTGTCTCATTCTTAATTTGAGTGTGATATAGGCATACCTACGTACATGATATATACACATAGATTTTGAGATTTCTATTTACTCATGTCCTAAATATGTTGGGGGTATCTCTTTTTTTTAACATGATACACCCAGCTTATATTATTCTATGAACACTTTACATTATCATGTTTGAGATTATATATACTTAAATTTGCCTATATCCATGCTTATACCTTTCACATTGTACTTGAGGTTTTATTTGTTTAGCATTGATTGCAAACAAATATTTCAAGGAACTAGTATGTTATGTTCATGTTGGTTGCCTATTTTCCCTGATTGATATTGTCTTCAATTGTATTAATTGTTAGAGATCTTGAATCTTCTCCAATTATCGTGTCCCCCATACCATTATTTCTTATTTGAGATTTTAATATGTCATTGTTTATTATATGTGGACATTTGACTATGTCATTTTATGATTTGTGTGCATTTGACTCAGTTGTGTCTCTTTGATTGCGTGGAATTTGAACATTTCCCATTATATGAGGTCTCCTTGGTCCATTTCATGTTGCTTTATTTTTGAGAGATCTTGTGTGTGTCATTAATTACTTTTTGAACTTGTGCTTTTACTTTTGGGACATTGCCACATGATCTACATCATGCATCTTAGGATTTTATGTGATCACATACGATGTGATTAAATGCTTTATCTACCTAAACATCTTAATCCTATATGATACATGATCCATACATAACTTATATAATTAACTTATCCTTTCAAGGAAAGGTAAATTAACATATTCTACTTCCCCTCACCTCAAATAGGGGGATATTGTTGGGGGCATGTCATAGAGGCATGGATTCCACCCTTTCACATCTCTAGATTATATTGGGGGCATGTTATGTATACATGTTCTCTAGATTATAGTTGGAGGAATGTTATGAAAACATGTTCTCCACATTTGACACTAGTTTTAAGATTATCTAAATTTAGTGGGTATATATATATATATATATATATATATATATATATATATATATATATATACATATATATATATATATACATATATATATATATATACATATATATATATATATACATATATATATATATATATATGTATATATATATACATACATATGTATGTATATATATTATGTATATATATATATATATATATATATATTATGTATATATATATATGTATATATGTATATATATGTATATATGTATATATATGTATATATGTATATATATGTATATATGTATATATATGTATATATGTATATATGTATATATATATGTGTGTGTGTGTGTGTGTGTGTATATATATATGTATGTATATATATATGTATGTATATATATATATATATATGTATATGTATATATATATGTATATATATATATATATATGTATATATATATATATATATATATATATATATATATATATATATATATATGTATATATATATATATATATATATATATATATGTTGGTTCTACTACTACACCTAGGTTTTAATTTGAGCCATATATGAGGTGCATATGCCGTTGAAAGCTAACCTAAAATTATAAAATCAACTGAATTTCAAGATTTCAATTATTATTATGGAATTTTATAGAACCCAATAAGTACTATTATGGACTTTTATCAAGCCAATATAATATAATATTTGGTTCATCTTTGGAAGGTTAAGTTGATTAAATCACTCAATATTTCCAAACTTATAATTTAAACATGATTAAATCATCTAAAACTAATAAAGTTATAGGTTGGATTTTATTAAATCATCCACCCTCACTAGATATATGTTTTGATTTTATTAAATCACTCACACTCATCAAGTTATGCATATATTGGGATTGCACAATTGAAATGAAACAAGCTTCATGGCCATGATGAAACTTACCCATACACTAATGTTGGGAGCACGTGTCCTTTAATATCTATATGCATACTTGTAGGTTCTAATTTTCCATAATATCATATTCAATGCTTCATAATCATGCACCCTCTCAAATCAAATTTACAAAAAGAAAGATGGTTGCTTCAACATACAAGTGTACTCCTAACCTTGCTCTTTATACTTTCAATCACTTCAAATTATTTCAATTTTAGATTTCACACACTCAATATATATTATAATAAAATCTTGGTTGAAGGTCAATCACTAGCAAAACACTTGAATTGGGATCAAATAAAGACAATGTATTTTATACACACCAAAGTATGCATTTCTTTCCTTTAAACTAACAATTTTATTACTATATTAAGTGAAGAGATCTATATGCTAAACTATGATTAATGTATTACTCTAGTTTTGTACACTTGGTAAATATCCATTATAGTTGAACCTCTAAGTTATATACCCACCTGCTACTAAAAGGCATATGTTCACTACCTATTTATGCCTAAATGGTTGTTTATTAATCCAATCATAGTTATTATGATGATCGGGCCTTCCATATTATACAAAAATACTTAATTCCAATTATTATCCTTCACTTCCAGTTTTAGACCTATACCTATTTTATATCTTCTTGAATACTTGTGTCCAAGGTATACACCTATGTCGATACAAGTGTCCACATTTTATACAAAGTGCATAGTGCATAAAATTCATATAATTTTCAAATTAAACATATCCTAAATGTTAGTACAAGTGATTTAGTAAAGATATAATCAAAATAGATTGATATATACACAATCAAACCTCATTCATTTCTCACCTAGAAAACGCCTAGAACTCATAAGGAAAGATACCAATAATCAGTCAGTCAAACTTTCAAGTGGGAAATCCTACTCTATTCATCCCTATTTCTATATTTGTCATATAAGCAGTATTTCCATAATTTGAATCATTTGAAGAGAAGTTCATGAGCCATTTATTTCATCTTAAAAGCTAGGTCAATATATTTGTTTGATAATCACACATTGCATCTTTGTGCATACCCAAGCCAACATGTAAGGGATAACTACATAAATTTGAGACCCTATTCAGTGTATTGGCTATGTAGTTAATGCTTATTGATAAAACAGTCCTTAGGGTAGCTCAACATCATGATCCCACTAACCCATTTTTAACAAAGTCACTCCAAAGGTGAGGAATCTAGGGTATCATTATTTTATAAAAAGTGACAACTAGTGCATGCAATTTGAATACATCCAAAAAAAAAGACGACAAAAAATGAGAAGGCTCTAGTTGGTCACATCTAGATCCAGTCTATATTTTTTACAAGACACCTAGGCCATAATTATACACTTTCTTCAATGCAATCGTCCAGATTTTATGCCATAATTTATTTCCATGAAAAGAATATTCCAAGAATCTAATGACTAATCTAAAATAACCCTTTAGTCCATTTCTAATCTATTCCAGATCAGACCTGCAAGAGCACAGTAAACTAATTAAGTATCATTTGTTCCTTATTCGTTGTAATATCTATCAATAGATTTATTTTAGTATTTTTAGAAATCTTAGTTATATAAATTATAAATATTATTTATTTGAATTTCTATTAATTAATTTATTCACTAAGTTAGTTACCATTTTTATGTAAAAACCATTTTAATATTCTTTAACTTTAGATATATACTCCCTTATAAAAATTTAGGGTTAAATACTATGTTTGATATAGAATATGTATTTATAATTTTCAAATATTGATAATAATATTAAAATAAAATATATATATTAATATTTCCATAAAAATAATTTTACTCGCAATATGAAATAAATAATAAAACCATCCATCCAACTATATTATATGTCATATAAAAAAATATGAAATTTGAAATCAACTGAAAAAAAAAATATTATTTAATAAGTTTAAAATATATTATATATAAATCCATAGATTACCATGAAGTTAATTCTACCACTAATTTTCAATAAAAAACCACACAACGTAGTTAATTAAATGCATATTAATAATGTCATATTGCCTAAAAGTTAACGGTTGGCAATTCCCCATCACCATTCAAGGTTTTGAACACTATGGGGATAATACAATGTGGCATAACCTTAATTACAATTGCCAACCACTTATCAACACAAAGATATGATGCTCACTTGGAAAACGTAGATCCCCACATGCAGCCAGTTGTGACATTAAATAAATTTTCATCCAAAGTTGAAAATCATGCTAATTTCCAAGGATGTTGAAAGCTCAAAATAAATCTTGTAAAAAGGTTTTATAATAATAAGTCATAACGTCGACTTGAAAATCATGCTAATTTTTAAGGATATTAAAAGCTAAAAAAAAATATCTTGTAAAAAAATTTACAATAATAAGTCATAACGTAAATTATGGATATGGAATTCACTTAGAATAGTCATTTTATTCATTCAACTTTATGTTATAGCATTTACTACCTTACTCCAATATGGAGTTAAAATCTTGATCTGAAGAGGTATCAGTTTTTAAATCTTTATTTTATTATATCAATAGTTTAATAGATGTAATATTTTAAAATTTAATTATTTCAATGTTATGAAAAATAAATTAATTTTCATAAAATAAATAAATGTAGAAGACATGAATTACACAAATAATAATAAAATCATATAAATTTTATAATAAATACAATGACAATGTGTTTAACTATGAATAATGCATAATAATTTGAATACTTTTACATTGAAATAAGTAACCTCTTAAATAAATAAAGAAATCTTTAATGTTTCAACATATTAGTTTTATTTACTGTAAATAATGTGCAACATGTACATAATTGAATCATATGATAGACAGATTTTTATTATTAAGCATTCTAAATGTTTTATGTAAGTAATATTTAGAGGCAAGAAAACCTATATTACAATATAAATTTGGAAATGGTTCCTTTCACAAACTTATATCAGAGTGGATAGTAACCGAAAAGAGTAAGACATGGATCATTTTGTGTTGTAATCAAAAACATGAATTATAATAGAAATATTTTTAAGGTCATTGATATTTCTATAAAAATAATTGTAGTCATGTTTTAGTAGCTCACAATAATTTAACTAACATTCATAATCAACTTAATTCCAAAATATGTAAACTTAATATATAAAAACAAAAAAAACTAAAATATTAATAAATGGAAGAAATGCAGTAAATATTAATTCCACTTTTTTTCAATTATCAAATTTAAAACCAATATTAATAAACTAAAATAAAATTAAACAAAATTCATAAATCCATTATATTTTTAAATGTGATAAAACAAATTGATTACAAATTACATATTTAACAAAACAATATATTTTTTATTACTTTATATTTATATTTATATTTATATTTATTCCACCACTTCCACCTTTATCGCATTCAACTCTACTCTCGTACCTCTTTTTGTTGATCTTCCTCTAAAGGTAGCCGATTGTTGATCAACATTTTCTATTGTCATTCATTCAAATCATGGAGAACAACTCTCTTGTTTGGTTGCAGTTGTACATATTTGTGACGAGGGTTACATTTTGAGTTGACTCAAAACTTTGGAAACTTATTTTAATTGCAATTTACAATATGTTGGGTTGGATTTCTTCACCTGATAAAGATAAAGTGTAAACCAATTGAATTGGGATACAATACTTAATTAAATTTTAAATTCAAGTTAAATATATAAAGGATTATATTATATTATATTATTATTTTTCATTATAGTCATATACTAATTAAATATTTAAGTGATTATATTGTATTACATTTAAATAAAACAACATAAAGGTAGCACATGTAATATTATCATAATTTTTTATCTGAAATTATATTGAACTATCTAATAATTAAAACATCAGACATTTAAACTATAAAATTGATAAAAATAATTGTCTCAAACTTAACTTTTAACATAATGTTATTATAATTTTTAAAAAAAAACTGAAAAAATAATATTTCTCACAATAAAAATGTTTTTACTTCATCATTTCTCTCTCACACTTTCATCCACACATACAAATAGTGTGTATTTATATTCAATTTTAATCCATAACAAATTCATATTATTATGAGTTACAAAAACATGAGTGCAACAAGTTTAGTTAAAACATCAATACATGTTTTTCATCTTAGAATCATTGTCAATGTTTTAAAAATGCATGTAAATATTACATATCAAACACATCATGTCCTCACATTAATTTTAAATATCATCTATGCATTCATTTTATAACAAAAATATAGTTGATTACAACAATTCATGACATTTTCCACAATGAAAAATAAATTACACTGGAAACAATATAATCAAGAAAGATCTTAATAAATATCAACATTGCAATAATAAATACCTACCATTATTATCACAAAAATCTAAAAAATCCAAAATATGAATGGAACAAATATTGACTGAATCATTATATTTACCATAATAAATATGTATTCTAGGTTTTAAGCTTCAATCGATCCATGAATTAATACTAAATGATCATAATTAAAGTGATATAATTACAAATATATTTTCACATTACATATATAAACACAACATACATTTTTCCATCAAACCATTTAAAAGATTTGTTGTTAACATTCGAGCAAGAGCTATAAGTAGGACTAACACCCCAATCGTAGATTATAGATCATTTTTTTTTTTTTTGCTTTAATATGCGGAGGATATCACTATTAGGGGGGCGGAGACTCATACCCTTTTAATAGTCCTGATGTGTTAGAAACAAGAAAAGTAATTTTCCAAGTTTCCTACTGTTGTATTCACATTTACGGTTTCTGTTCTACTCTCAATTAAATATTTTTGTAAATGAAAACAATTACTTTAGAGTTACACTCTATCTAGGAAGATGACATTCTAGATAATGGAAATTGCGTGTTAGACGTGTTTGTTACCAATGCCAACTTAAAGGGCAGTGACAACAATGTGTCATGATGGTTTAATGGAAGTGTTTAATTTGTTTCGACCATTTGGGAATCGGTCAAGTCATGATGATTTTTTCATAGTTTGCATAGATTTATGATAGGATTATGATATATAAATAACGTCATTCTTTGCCAGTATTCTATTATTAGTATTTAAATTTCAAATTAGGGATTTGATTTGATGCATAGTTATACATAAAAATTTGGTGTTTACAGATAAATTTCGGATTTAAAATTTATCTTTTTTTTTAAAGAAATAGGGTTTAGTAAATAGGAAATTAATAGTTGTTTTTTTTTTTTTTTTTTTTTTTTTTTTTTTTTTTTTTTTAAGGATGATCGAAATTAGATGTTGTATATCTAAGGATTATAAAAATAAGGTTTAATATATAATTAGTTTATAAAAATTTAGAGATTATTATTTTTTTCTTTTATAGAATTAGGGATTAAAAATTGTATGATTTACTTCATAATTATAAGTTTATATTGAAAATTGAGACTTATGAAGTTAACAAATTTTGTTATTATATCTTACGTAATTTTATTATATTATGTAATTAGAGCTTACAAATTCAAGATTATCTTTCTATTACAATTGAACAAAAACTGTGTTTGAAATGAGTTATATTTTTTTAACTGGTTTTTTATAAATTTAAATTATTATTTAATAATTAATAAAATCATGTATAAATAATAGAATTCAAAATGAAAATTAAAAGGTTATAATATGTAAAATTTGGGATATAAAGTGGAAGGCCAAAGATAATTATGTACTAGATCTGTTAAAAAATGGAATACAAGTCGCTCACATTTACTCATCCAAATATGTAAATTATGAAAATATGTTTTGTTTCCCTTTTGGAAATCATGTACATTTAGACATGCAAAAGATATTTATATCTAAAATGTAATAATATAAGATTTTGAGAAAGAATAGAATATTAATAACAAAGAAAATTATGTTGAGAAATAATTGCAGCTAATATTAGTTGAAAACAGTATTAATAAATAATAATCATCATCTTAAATTGTAAGAAAATTTAGAGATGGAATTTAACCCTATTCTCTCCATGGAAATATGTTTAGGTGCATATAGGAAAATATGTTATATAAACATTTAAATATGAACTACAATTTCAGGAATACATAATATCGTTGAAATTTTTATATAGATATTTAAATTGGTAAATTAATATAAAATGGGGAAGCTTGAACATTCCACATCGTCAATGAATTTCATGTTTACGTTATTAAAATTTTAAATTAATAACATATTTCAAAATTGAAATTCAGTTAAATTTTTATGATAGTTTTTAGATGTTATTAAAAACCCATAATATTTTAAAACCCTTGAGCCATATATTTTTAAAACACCTAAGTTACTAGTAATACTCTACATTCATAAATATCCTTGCTTTCTCATAGCTTTTTTCTTCCTTATGGCATGGATTGTGAAACCCTTAATATTTATAAAGGTATTCATGAAGGGTAGTGAGACTTTTGAGGGATATGTAAAATGCATATCATAAGGTTTTAAAATCTAGATTTCTCATAGCATCTAAAACAAAATAATCCATAATGAATTGGGGTTGAGTTTTGAGTGAGAAGAAATTATTTGCGTATACACAATTAGATTATATTTGTATTATGAATTACCTTAAACGTGCAGTTCATTGTGTTAAAATGTGAGTTTTAAGTAGTTTTTCTTCATAATTTAATAGGTTAAATGTCTGTTATGTCTAAATTTACATTAATAGTAGATTCCATAATTAAAATTAACATTAAATCTATGTGATAGTTTTCATTTGTTATGGGAAACCTAGAATATTTTGAAACCATCGAGACATATGTTTTCAAAACATTTAAATTACTTATAATTCTCTACATTTATATAAAACATCACTTTTTCATGTTGTTTTCCCTTTAATGACATGTGTTATGAAATCGAGGGGCATTTATGATGTGCATCTGATGCAGAAAAATAGGCCAACTTTTTGGAGGCCATAACTTTTGACCCGTAGCTCCGTTTGAGCTCTTCCACAAGCCAAAATGACTGTATCAAAATTTTTATTAGTGTTCTAGGTAGTACTACCTACTTAGTAATGTTTTTATATTTTTGGAGGCCATACGTGATTATTAAGGGTCCAAAATTATGATTTAATTATTTTTTTGGGTTTTTTTTTATTTTTAGAAATTGTATATTTTTTCATTGGACGTTAACTTCAATTGAATTTTGTTTCATATTCTAATTATAGTGTTTAGTATATTTCAAGAGATTTTTAGAGTTTCACGTATTTGCATACGAACTTACTATAAATAACAACTCAAAAATAAGTATTTTTTTTCGGTTTTAGTTTTTTTTTAAATTTTACATGTAAACTCTAATTTTAGTTTAGGATTATTTAAGCATGGTTTGGGTTTGTAATTATTTCATGTCATTCAACACAAATCAATTCTGAGTTATTATTTTAGATCTTGGCCTATTGGTAATTTTATTGTCTTGATAGTTTTTGGGTTTATTATCATCAAAGGTTTCAAGGGAAAAAACAAAACACATCCCATAGTGATTCCAATAGCATCTAAAGCAAAAAAAAAACTCTAGTGGCAGACCAAGGGTTTTAAAAATAAATAGGCAGAAGCTATGAGTTTCTTTGTGTTATATTAGCCACAACTCGTGATAGCATTGGGAGTTTCAATGATTTTATGAATGGAAAATTTACAATGGAATGGTAGAGTTTGACTTCTTCCTATGGTAGAGCTTGACCTTCTCCTATGGATATGTAAAATGTAGGTGGGTTTCAATAAATATGTAAAATGCAAGTCGTAAGGGTTTGAATTATAAATTTATTGTAAAATCCAAAAAGAAATAAAATACGATGAACTTAAAATGTTGTTAATTAAAAAAAAATCGAATGTAAAATTATTCTTTGAAAACATTTTACCATTGAACAACCACCTCACAACAATTTTTTTTAATTCACATATACTAATGAAAAAAATAAATAAAATTATTTTCTATCATTTTAAAAACCCACTATTTTATCTTTAAAATGTAAGACATACAAGTAATATCAAGTGAGTATTAAAAGTTCTACATACCTCTCGCAGTGCCTCCTTTGTCCTTTATATTGCTTCATTCCTAAGTCATTTTCCTTTTACTTCGATTGCAGATTGGAAGAAGTCGTAAGTTTCTTTGTGTTTAGCCATCGCTCACGATGGCTTTCAAATTTGCAATGAATTTTTCTAATGGTGAATTCAAAATTAGAATGACGGAACTCGACCCCTTTCTACATTTAACTATGGTACGTGCTGTATCATTTTTGAGAAATGATATGTGGATTGGTGTGGAGTGATGTTTTCTTAAAAATATGGTTGTCGACGTGTTTATTGTCAACCTGGAATATTCAAGCTTGCTCGTTCGTAGTCGTTCGTTGTTCACCATTCGTCGTTTGCCATCCGTCCTCCGCTGTCTAGTTTACCGTCTATTTACTGCCGTTTAAAAGTATTTGATGTTGGCATTTGAGCAAAGAGCTATGGATAGGTCTGACACCCAAGCATAGACTAGAGGTCATTTTGTTGGCTTAATAGGTTGGTTTTATTTGTACATTTTTGAATTGGGGCGTTTGACGAGCTCTGACCTACTAGTTGCATGGTTCAGTGTACTTAGAATGTGAGTTGGCAATTGTAATTGGAGAAGTGAGCCGTAAACAATTAATATTAAAAACGCGTCTAGACCATATATGTAACAAAGAGTTATTTCCCATATTCTGCTCAATTATTTAAGTATTTTCGGCCAAATTTAAGACTATTTTCATAATATTCTGTCTTACTTTTTCATAAGATATAGGTCATGACTTCACTTCCAGTTTATGATAGGGAGAGATTAGTTTATTGCGGTGTCGTTGGCTTTTATACATCAGTTTATCAATATCATGCCTTGGTTCTTTTAATGCGGATTCATGTTTCTTAACACCGTTCTATACAGAATATTAGTCGAAAGCTCAAAAAAAAGTTTTCCACCATATATGTCGTATATTAATCGGTATTTACAGGGCAGATTAAATGAATGTTTAACCAGTTTCCCAATAATAAATTCCCATGGCTTCATGGAGAGAGCGTAGAGCACATCATAGTTCTGAATTCAGTGTCAGGAATCTAGAACAACAAACATGCTCTGATACCACTAGTTGGGAGGGGAGGATGGAAGATAAATCCAAGAACAAACACACCTGTTCTAATTCCACCTCCTAGGATCTTGCTCCTCAGAAAGAGCACAGTATGATTACCAAATATAAGCAATTGAATATGCGGAAATAACCAGAAACACAAGTAACTAGAATTCACCAATAGCACAGAATATGAGAGACAATACACTATCTTGTATTAACACTAACAGAAAAGAATACAACAAAGAGCCGCCACACTCTTTCACCTTACAGAGATTCGCCACACCTCAAGTGTTCAGTAATTCTTCTCACACACACTCTCCTACACAAAAACGGTCCCAACAACCAACTCACACACAGAATTGGTGTTCACCTCACCAACCAGTCAGTAATAACCCTGCCGGTACGTCAAGCACTCTATAGCAATTCAAGCTGATCTCTCATGAATCTGCAACCTGCAATTCAAAGACCAAACTTACATGTAGATCCCCAATGAGCTTGCAACAACCTGCAACTCACAGATCTTACAACTAGAAGGAACTCTTCCTTTCTATCTCATGCATTATACAATACATGCCAATGGGTCTATAAATAGATCCCTAACTCAAACACTAACTTAGACTCTTAATTTAGACAATTGTCCTCGCAGCCCAAGACTCTAACTAGTCTCAACATGCAAACTCTTTGTTCACTTAACTAACTGTCCGTGAAACGAGCAGTTCTGGAACACACAGGCGACCGACGTCGGTCCCTGCTTGTCTGGTTCTGCCGACGTCGGCTGACTTCCTGCCGTCGCCGGTGGCCTTCTGCACTGGTCTCTGCCGACGTCGGTCCTGCTGCCGACGCCGGTTCCTGTAGAACTCAGCAACCATCTGTTCCTCAGTTTGTAAAGGTTGAAGCTTTTAGCTCCACAACCTAACAATCTCCCACTTGGAGATAAACAGCTGCAACCTGTACCTGTACCTGTACACCGTCTAGTTTGTTACCTTGGCTATGTATCCATCTTCAAAATCACCCTTGAAGACCAACCACCACAAAATCTGTGGTTCAAAACCTGTCATCCAAATTACCTGCCACATCCGCATCTACAACCATGTAGAAAAAGAACTTGACCCTGCATAGCATGTGCACCTGCTGCTGGTCCCACTGAACTGCCCTTCAGTATTACTTTTCCGGATTGACTCCAACTTGTGATAACTCCCACTGCTTGGGAAAACTCAGGTTTAGTACATACCATGCACTAAACCTCATTATGTGAATCAAGACCCCTGTTCATAGAACTGTCCAACCATCGGCGTGCTAACCGGTTTCACACAATCATCCTGAAACAAAGTCAACACATGACCTTCCATGTCTCTAGAACACACTCTTGCCAAAGAATCTTGCTGCTCCCAGATTCTCCATGACAAACACCTGAACTAACTTTACCTTTAGTTCAGCAATACCTGTATATGTAACCCTTCAACAAGCACATCATACAGAAAATAGGATAGTGTAGCTAATACTATCCAACCTGGTAAAGAGAAACACAATGAACAAACCTCCATTGCCCTGCAGCTAATACAAGATCAAATACCCTGATCTTCCATCTCACGTATCCATTTTCGCTCTTCTTTATCCTCAACATCCATTCGTCTCTCAGTGCTTACTTCCAGCTGGCCACACTACCCAAAACCCCTGTTTTGTTCTCCTCCAAGGAATCACATCCTCATTCATGCCTAGCTCCCACTGTTTCCTGGATCTACCTGTTCTGCTTCTTCAATAACTTCCTGGTCCTATGCCATAAGTGAGCAACAAGTAGTGTAAAGAAGGGAAATGATGAATTTAAGAACTTACACCTTCAGTCCTCCATATGGGCGCTTGAGACTCCATGACAGCTTGCTGTCCACCCAAAATTCGTCTAAGTGACCGATGCCAGTCACATCTCAGTCTACAGCCGAACGATGTCGGTTCCTTGCGACTGCCTCTCCGCCGACGTCGATTTCCCCTGGCCGACGCTAGTCTCTGTCTGCCCCGAGTCACCGACGTCGGGCTGCACATCGCCGACGTCGGTCCCTGTCTGGACACTGACGCCGATTTTCCTGCCGACGTCGGTCTCTGTGTTTTTTTTGTGAGACCTGACTTTTTCTCGCGAGCTCCTTTTGGATCAAACCCTTGTCCAAAACACCCTTGCTCTGCTCAGAATTTTCCTGCACCTTATGCTGAACTCTGTCCGTCATTTTCTCCTTGAAAACCAAGGCTTTCCTGTTCTTGTCACTAACATCAGATTCCTCAAGAAACCTCACCTTCTTCTTCTGCATACAGAAATCACAATCCATGCCTTCCAAATCTGAAAGCATACTCTTTGACTCAAGAACCAACATCTCCTTCTTATCTATGTGACCAAGCCTATCAAGCCACATCTCTGAATCTACAGCTGAAGTAGATAACCCAGAAGAAGAATCAGTAAAATAAGTAGATAGATAAAGCGTACCTACTTTCTTACCTCTAGCTACAACAAGTGTACCCTTGGTAACCTTCCAAGAGTCCGCTGTGAGAGTTACTGTGCAACCCTCTTCACCCAAACTTCTGACAGAAATCAGATTCCGCTTCAGAACTAGGACGTGCATGACCTCCTTTAACACCCATGTGTTATCTGTCTGCAGTTTCAGCTTCACTTTGCCTTTGCCAACAATCTGACAAGGCTTACCATCCCTTACACAAATTTCTCCAAAATCTCCCTGGACATACTCATGAAAAAATTCTCTATGTGGGGATGCATGAAAAGAGGCACCAAAATCTAATACCCAAGATTCTACCTTATCCAAAGAACATACCAGAGCATCCTGTGCAACGTACCCTGCAATATCTGCTTCTTCTTCATGTTCTTCATGCTGATCTGTACCTGATCTGCAATCTCTCTTTAAGTGCCCTTGCTTTCCACATTTCTTGCAGGTTATTCTGCCATACCTAGACTTGGATCTCTTGCCCGTCTTCGACCTTGATCTCCCACGCTCTATCTTTTCTCTTGGCCTTCCTCTTCTTTCAACACTCAAAGCATCTCCAGATGATTCACCTGTGCTTTTCCTACGTATCTCTTCGTTCAAGATCACACTCACAATATCATCCACTTTTAAGACTTTTGAAGGAGACACAGTATTAGAAACTGCCATTACCAAACCTTCCCAACTTTCAGGTAATGAACACAAGATTAAGAGAGCTCTTATTTCATCATCAAATATAATATTGACTGAATTTAATTGGTTTACCAAACCATGGAAATCACTAAGATGGCTATGAACAGATCCACCTTCCAACATTTGCAAATTAAATAAACGCTTCATAAGAAATACCTTATTCGAAGCTGAGGGTTTTTCATATAAATTTGCCAAAGATTCCATCAACTCCACCGTTGTCTTACACTGTGATAAGCTGGAAATCACAGATGATGCAAGACTCAATCTAACAGATCCCAGAGCCTTCCGATCAAGAAACTCCCATTCTTCATCTTTCATATCCACGGGTTTGCTAGCAACCCCACCCAACGGTAAGTATAAATCTTTCTGATACAGATAGTCCTCAATCTGCATCCTCCATAATTGGTAGTTCTTGCCATTGAACTTCTCCATTCGTAGTTGACTGCTTTCTGTCATTGCTCAACTCCCACTCAAACAGAAACCCTGTGAGTAACCTGTAATCAAAACACACTACCCAGATCTACACCAATCTGTTAGTATCCCAACCAAAAGCTCTGATACCAGTTGATGGTATCAAGCTTAAGAACCTACAACCAAGGCTCTGATACCACTTGTCAGGAATTTAGAACAACAAACATGCTCTGATACCACTAGTTGGGAGGGGAGGATGGAAGATAAATCTAAGAACAAACACACCTGTTCTAATTCCACCTCCTAGGATCTTGTTCCTCAGAAAGAGCACAGTATGATTACCAAATATAAGCAATTGAATATGCGGAAATAACCAGAAACACAAGTAATTAGAATTCACCAATAACACAGAATATGAGAGACAATACACTATCTTGTATTAACACTAACAGAAAAGAATACAACAAAGAGCCGCCACACTCTTTCACCTTACAGAGATTCGCCACACCTCAAGTGTTCAGTAATTCTTCTCACACACACTCTCCTACACAAAAACGGTCCCAACAACCAACTCACACACAGAATTGGTGTTCACCTCACCAACCAGTCAGTAATAACCCTGCCGGTACGTCAAGCACTCTATAGCACTTCAAACTGATCTCTCATGAACCTGGAACCTGCAATTCAAAGACCAAACTTACATGTAGATCCCCAATGAGCTTGCAACAACCTGCAACTCACAGATCTTACAACTAGAAGGAACTCTTCCTTTCTATCTCATGCATTATACAATACATGCCAATGGGTCTATAAATAGATCCCTAACTCAAACACTAACTTAGACTCTTAATTTAGACAATTGTCCTCGCAGCCCAAGACTCTAACTGGTCTCAACATGCAAACTCTTTGTTCACTTAACTAACTGTCCGTGAAACGAGCAGTTCTCGAACACACAGGCGACCGACGTCGGTCCCTGCTTGTATGGTTCTACCGACGTCGGCCGACTTCCTGCCGTCGCCGGTGGCCTTCTGCACTGGTCTCTGCCGACGTCGGTCCTGCTGCCGACGCCAATTCCTGTAGAACTCAGCAACCATCTGTTTCTCAGTTTGAAAAGGTTGAAGCTTTTAGCTCCACAACCTAACAATCTCCCACTTGGAGATAAACAGCTGCAACCTGTACCTGTACCTGTACACCGTCTAGTTTGTTACCTTGGCTATGTATCCATCTTCAAAATCACCCTTGAAGACCAACCACCACAAAATTCGTGGTGCAAAACCTGTCATCCAAATTACCTGCCACATCCGCATCTACAACCATGTAGAAAAAGAACTTGACGCTGCATAGCATGTGCACCTGCTGCTGGTCCCACTGAACTGCCCTTCAGTATTACTTTTCCGGATTGACTCCAACTTGTGATAACTCCCACTGCTTGGGAAAACTCAGGTTTAGTACATACCATGCACTCAACCTCATTATGTGAATCAAGACACCTGTTCATAGAACTGTCCAACCATCGGCGTGCTAACCGGTTTCACACAATCATCCTGAAACAAAGTCAACACATGACCTTCCATGTCTCTAGAACACACTCTTGCCAAAGAATCTTGCTGCTCCCAGATTCTCCATGACAAACACCTAAACTAGCTTTACCTTTAGTTCAGCAATACCTGTATATGTAACCCTGCAACAAGCACATCATACAGAAAATAAGATAGTGTAGCTAATACTATCCAACCTGGTAAAGAGAAACACAATGAACAAACCTCCATTGCCCTGCAGCTAATACAAGATCAAATACCCTGATCTTCCATCTCACGTATCCATTTTCGCTCTTCTTTATCCTCAACATCCATTCGTCTCTCAGTGCTTACTTCCAGCTTGCCACACTACCCAAAACCCCTGTTTGGTTCTCCTCCAAGGAATCACATCCTCATTCATGCCTAGCTCCCACTGTTTCCTGGATCTACCTGTTCTGCTT
This sequence comes from Torreya grandis, assembly GCA_037957365.1. Classification (NCBI taxonomy): domain Eukaryota; kingdom Viridiplantae; phylum Streptophyta; class Pinopsida; order Cupressales; family Taxaceae; genus Torreya; species Torreya grandis. The sequence goes on along the minus strand of JARHVA010004053.1, from coordinate 773,994 downwards.
CTTCAATAACTTCCTGGTCCTATGCCATAAGTGAGCAACAAGTAGTGTAAAGAAGGGAAATGACGAATTTAAGAACTTACTTACACCTTCAGTCCTCCATATGGGCGCTTGAGACTCCATGACAGCTTGCTGTCCACCCAAAATTCGTCTCAGTGACCGATGCCAGTCACATCTCAGTCTACAGCCGAACGATGTCGGTTCCCTGCGACTGCCTCTCCGCCGACGTCGATTTCCCCTGGCCGACGCCGGTCTCTGTCTGCCCCGAGTCACCGACGTCGGGCTGCACATAGCCGACGTCGGTCCCTGTCTGGACACCGACGTCGATTTTCCTGCCGACGTCGGTCTCTGTGTTTTTCTTGTGAGACCTGACTTTTTCTCGCGACCTCCTTTTGGATCAAACCCTTGTCCAAAACACCCTTGCTCTGCTCAGAATTCTCCTGCACCTTATGCTGAACTCTGTCCGTCATTTTCTCCTTGAAAACCAAGGCTTTTCTGTTCTTGTCACTAACATCAGATTCCTCAAGAAACCTCACCTTCTTCTTCTGCATACAGAAATCACGATCCATGCCTTCCAAATCTGAAAGCATACTCTTTGACTCAAGAACCAACATCTCCTTATCTATGTGACCAAGCCTATCAAGCCACATCTCTGAATCTACAGCTGAAGTAGATAACCCAGAAGAAGAATCAGTAAAATAAGTAGATAGATAAAGCGTACCTACTTTCTTACCTCTAGCTACAACAAGTGTATCCTTGGTAACCTTCCAAGAGTCCGCTGTGAGAGTTACTGTGCAACCCTCTTCACCCAAACTTCTGACAAAAATCAGATTCCGCTTCAGAACTGGGATGTGCATGACCTCCTTTAACACCCATGTGTTATCTGTCTGCAGTTTCAGCTTCACTTTGCCTTTGCCAACAATCTGACAAGGCTTACCATCCCCTACACAAATTTCTCCAAAATCTCCCTGGACATACTCATGAAAAAATTCTCTATGTGGGGATGCATGAAAAGAGGCACCAAAATCTAATACCCAAGATTCTACCTTATCCAAAGAACATACCAGAGCATCCTGTGCAACGTACCCTGCAATATCTGCTTCTTCTTCATGTTCTTCATGCTGATCTGTACCTGATCTGCAATCTCTCTTTAAGTGCCCTTGCTTTCCACATTTCTTGCAGGTTATTCTGCCATACCTAGACTTGGATCTCTTGCCCGTCTTCGACCTTGATCTCCCACGCTCTATCTTTTCTCTTGGCCTTCCTCTTCTTTCAACACTCAAAGCATCTCCAGATGATTCACCTGTGCTTTTCCTACGTATCTCTTCGTTCAAGATCACACTCACAATATCATCCACTTTTAAGACTTTTGAAGGAGACACAGTATTAGAAACTGCCATTACCAAACCTTCCCAACTTTCAGGTAATGAACACAAGATTAAGAGAGCTCTTATTTCATCATCAAATATAATATTGACTGAATTTAATTGGTTTACCAAACCATGGAAATCACTAAGATGGCTATGAACAGATCCACCTTCCAACATTTGCAAATTAAATAAACGCTTCATAAGAAATACCTTATTCGAAGCTGAGGGTTTTTCATATAAATTTGCCAAAGATTCCATCAACTCCACCGTTGTCTTACACTGTGATAAGCTGGAAATCACAGATGATGCAAGACTCAATCTAACAGATCCCAGAGCCTTCCGATCAAGAAACTCCCATTCTTCATCTTTCATATCCATGGGTTTGCTAGCAACCCCACCCAACGGTAAGTATAAATCTTTCTGATACAGATAGTCCTCAATCTGCATCCTCCATAATTGGTAGTTCTTGCCATTGAACTTCTTCATTCGTAGTTGACTGCTTTCTGTCATTGCTCAACTCCCACTCAAACAGAAACCCTGTGAGTAACCTGTAATCAAAACACACTACCCAGATCTACACCAATCTGTTAGTATCCCAACCAAAAGCTCTGATACCAGTTGATGGTATCAAGCTTAAGAACCTACAACCAAGGCTCTGATACCACTTGTCAGGAATCTAGAACAACAAACATGCTCTGATACCACTAGTTGGGAGGGGAGGATGGAAGATAAATCTAAGAACAAACACACCTGTTTTAATTCCACCTCCTAGGATCTTGCTCCTCAGAAAGAGCACAGTATGATTACCAAATATAAGCAATTGAATATGCGGAAATAACCAGAAACACAAGTAACTAGAATTCACCAATAACACAGAATATGAGAGACAATACACTATCTTGTATTAACACTAACAGAAAAGAATACAACAAAGAGCCGCCACACTCTTTCACCTTACAGAGATTCGCCACACCTCAAGTGTTCAGTAATTCTTCTCACACACACTCTCCTACACAAAAACGGTCCCAACAACCAACTCACACACAGAATTGGTGTTCACCTCACCAACCAGTCAGTAATAACCCTGCCGGTACGTCAAGCACTCTATAGCACTTCAAGCTGATCTCTCATGAACCTGCAACCTGCAATTCAAAGACCAAACTTACATGTAGATCCCCAATGAGCTTGCAACAACCTGCAACTCACAGATCTTACAACTAGAAGGAACTCTTCCTTTCTATCTCATGCATTATACAATACATGCCAATGGGTCTATAAATAGATCTCTAACTCAAACACTAACTTAGACTCTTAATTTAGACAATTGTCCTCGCAGCCCAAGACTCTAACTGGTCTCAACATGCAAACTCTTTGTTCACTTAACTAACTGTCCGTGAAACGAGCAGTTCTGGAACACACAGGGGACCGATGTCGGTCCCTGCTTGTCTGGTTCTGCCGACGTCGGCCGACTTCCTGCCGTCGCCGGTGGCCTTCTGCATTGGTCTCTGCCGACGTCGGTCCTGCTGCCGACGCCGGTCCCTGTAGAACTCAGCAACCATCTGTTCCTCAGTTTGCAAAGGTTGAAGCTTTTAGCTCCACAACCTAACATTCAGAGAAATCTAACATCCCATTACAGTCCGAATCAAATCTGCATATCATTTTCAGGCAGTGCTGTCAATCCTGGCCATGCGGAACTAATCCCATCGTGGAGAGGACTTGTTGAAGCTCTGCAGAAGAGATATATCCATCTTCATTCCGATCAAAAACCCTGAACGCTTCCATTAAATCCTTCGTCTCGTCTTCTTCATCATTGTTCAAGATGGACTGATATAAATGCACAAATTCTTCAAATTGCACGTGGCTACGGTCGTCCTGAGTTTTGGAAAGAGGGCTACTGGCCGAACTGTTGATTGTGCATCTTAGATCTTCTTCACAAATTTGTAATCCGAGCTTATTAACGAAGCCGCAGATTTCTTCCACGCTCACTATTCCATCTGCATTTTCGTCCACCAATTCATATACTCTTCGAATTTCATTCAGATCAGCCATTTCAAGTATAACAAACGTAGCGAAAATATTAAAATATTATAACAAGCAGACCCAAAATAAAATCTAAACACTGATCAATGTCGAAAAGAAAAAAAAGGAAAAACAAAAAACTGCAAAGTAATCGAGAATATGGGTATAGGATATAAGGATTGTTGAGTAGTTATAGGAGGCAGAAAAGAAGGTTCCAGGGCGTTACAAGGAAAAAGGAAAGATCCGCAGTAGCCGCCAACGACCAGAAAAGTTGAAGGAAGCAGCTCCGTAAAGATTTTCAAACGGTGGGTAGAAAACCGTTTCATCGTTCACACCTTCATACCGACGAGAGTCCAATCGTAGAGGGCGAATATGTCAAAACGCATTAGTGCACATTTGATGAGGATGAAATCAAATAGTTTCCGATAGGATATTTGGTACCATAATGAACAGATTTCAATTACATTACAAATTGCAACTACCCATAAACATTTAACTATTATTAAATATATATACATTTAAATTAGGTATAATTAATTAATTCTACCACCAAAAAAAAAGACATATATGGTTTATAAATGTATCTTTAATATGATAAGATCAGATGACATTCATTAAGAGTTAATAATGAAAAATAATATTTAATAACGATAAAAAATTGATTTACAAAAATTGAAACAATCAAAGAATGATGTACAAACCAAAGTTTAAATCCTTAAAATTTTCAAATTGTTAAGTTTCATTTTTGACAACAATGAGGTAAAAAAAATGTGTTTTAAAAACTATGTTCATCTAATTTGGGGTTCCAAAATCTTGCAAAGTTTGTTGTGTCTCTTCTCAAATCACTAGGAAAATAGAGTTCTTCTTACCCTAATTGAGAATCTATATCTAAAAATCCTAAGAAAAATAATATATCTTTTTGAGTATGTATTACACCGATCTTCATTACATTATTAAGGCCTTAGGTCTTTGTATAATATTAGAAACAACACTCCCAAAAAATGTAATAATTTATCATCAAAACAAAGAAGTGCAATGCAATATGTTGTTAACATAAATATTATTGCTTGAATGAATTATTCAATGATTTTTTGATTTATCTAAATTCTTGTTGATGGTCAATAGATTATTTTGATCAATAAATTAATTTTATAGATTTCAATTGATTTTTTTTCAATGCCTTAGATTGATAAATAAATAAATAGATCCCTAAATGAAATGTGTTGTTAGTGTATATTATATATGAGTTTAGTTCAAATTAGGATCTTATTGATGTGCAAACTAAAATCAAATGGTCAAAAAAGAGAAAATGATGGGATAAGACATAGGACTAGATGAAAAATAACCTACAAGAACTATACTAGGATCATACACTAATGCTTTAGACATGTCCAAAAAATCGATGCATGCTCTAGATAAGGAACCCTGGCTCTGTTAAAACTTAGGGTGGGGGAAGATGATAGTTGGAGGGCATCAAAATAATGTACATGGACTAGTATAAGTCAATAAATGCATTTAATTTAAAATAATAATAAAAAATTACACAAACATCCAAGAAACATGCAATATAACAACCAATAAATTTGTAGGGAACATTTATAGGTGCACAAGGGATATAACACTAAGTAAAAGTACACTAATCCATAGAGTAATGCATGTAAGACAAATTTTAATCTATATACAATAAAATAATAAATAAATACATGCACATATGTATTAATGGGGGTATAGAATGAAATTACCTATAACAAATGAAAATTGGCAATGGGGTTTATATATACACACCTGATTTATTATTCAAAGAGGTAACAAATGCTCCATTAGTTCCCCTGAGATGATTTAGTTTAGTTGACTGAAATTAATAAAATGTACCTAGTTTAGCTTATATATGTAATGGCATAGACTGTAGTACATCCACATTTTTTCAAATATTTTAAAGTATCTGTTTAACTCTAAAATATAAATATGAGGAATTTAGGGTTAAAGTGGTAGAGATAACCAAAGGCACAAGGATTGTAGACTATCTCTAGAGCAGACCAATTATTTGTAAAACTCAGATAGAAAATATACTAGATTTATTATGTTGAGATGTAAAAGATAGAAAGCATAGCTATGCTAGATAATGAAATGGTAAAGAAAATAATATACTTAGCTTTTTTTATGCTAATACATATTTGGATGTGGGACAACTAAGAATTAGATTGGATATAAATTCTAGATCAGTCGCCTGATTCTATAAATTATATCTTTATAGTTGTGGACACTTGCATTGGCTAGGATGGTTGTGTCAACAATATTGTATAACTCTGACATAGGTGTCTAGTATGAAATACCTATTAAAACTAGATGAAACCACCTCGATGTTTCTAGGTTTTGTGTTACCTCGATCTGATACATTTATATCTAGGTCATGGATTGTCTCTCCTTGTCAAATAGTAAAACCCTAGGTATTAATCTTCATGGTGGCTATGATAAAATGTGTTAATTATCAAACAGTGTCAATTAGCCCCAAATACCCATTTGTCTATGAGTACTACTTACATAACTGATACTTTGAATGGGGTCTCAGAATTATGTACTTCTCGATGTGTTATCTTGTGTGTGAATCATTAAATGAGTGATAATCAAGTAGAATGGTGACATAGATTATAACATGACAAATGTGGCTCATAAAATAATCCTTATAATGAAATTACTTAGATGATTCACATCAATATAATTATATATCATAAAATTAAGAGAATAATAAAAAAATCCACAAAAAAATAGTGAAAGAGTAGAATACTTGAATATTATGACTAAGCCACTTCGTGGGGGCAACCTCCAAAATAGTACAATAAGAACAATATTTAAATATGATGATAAAAATATTACCCACTACCTCATGTGTGTGTGTGTGTGCGCGCGTGCGCATATATATGTGTATATGTATATATGTGTGTATACATATATGTGTGTCTATGTGTGTGTGTGTGTACATACATACATACATACATACATACATACATACATATATATACACACACATATACATATATAGATACATATATACATGTATATGTATATATACATGTACATATACATATACATATACATGTACATGTACATGTACATATATATGTACGTATATATATATATATATGTATATATATATATATATATATATATATATATATGTATGTATATATATATATACATATATATATATATACATATATGTGTATATATATATATATATATATATATATATATACATACATATATATATGTACATATCTATCTATATATATATAGATATATATATATATACATATACATATATATATACATATATATATATATATATATACATATATATACATATATATATATATATATACATATACATATATACATACATATATACATACATATATACAGATATATACATACATATATATATATATATATATATATATATATATATATATATATATATATATATATATATATATATATATATTAAGAACATTGATAAATACAATAAGATAATATGAAGGTATGTAAGCCACAAGTTAGTCATAGATATACCTAGATGCACTATAGGTTAAGGGCATAACATGCCCCTCCCTATAAAAATAACATTATTGTCAATGTTGAATCAAAATAGGATGTTTTTAAAAGGATGCTTTATCCTCCTATGCTACATATTTAGAATCCAGGTTCTTCCATTTAATCAAATACTCTTTCATAGCTTCAATCTATAGTTACTAAGTGCACATGTGAACTATTTTTTCATGCTCTAGAATCACTAGCCTTTTTCATCCAATTCAGGTAACTTAGTGTGAGTGAAAATCATGTGTCTAATTACATTATTCAGGTAATATACATGGAATACCATATGTGTGCTATTAGATGGGGGTATTTCTAGCTTGTAAGCCACGTTACCAATTTTTTGTAAGATCTGATAAGTGCCATAATACTTAGGTGACAACTTGTTATCATTTGTTTGTTTCTTTAGAGATGTCTACTTATATGGCTACAAATGTACAAATACCCAATCACCCATGTCAAAATTTCACTCATTGCAGTGTTGATTTGGTTATTCCTTTAGTCTATTTTATACCATTACTAAATTCTCTCACAAACTTACTAGTACCTCCTATTGATGTTGAATGTGTTCCTCCGTAGATAAAACCTTAGGATGCACTATCAAATTTGAATTTATGGATTAGGGTGATACCCATATAATGACACAAAGGGAGACATTTTAGAAAAGTACAAAAAGAAGAGTTATACCACCATTCAGTAAGTGGTAGCCAATAAAATCATTTGTCATGTTTGTCAGAAATAAAACAAGAAAGATATAATTCTAGATATTTGTTGGCTAACTCTATTCGTCTATCAGATTGAGTATGTTAGGACAAACTATGAGACAACTAGGTGTTAAACATGCAAATAATTCAGTCAAAATGTTACTAGTAAATATGGGATCTTAGTCACTTACAATGATCTTTGGAGTACCATCCAATTTTTGAAGTGTATTGAGAAAATTAGAAGCTACTATACTCATAAAAAATGGATGTGATAATGAACAAAAATGAGCATACTTGATGAGTCGATCCACAACTACCATGACAACATTTGTACCCTCATATTGTGGTAACATTGTAATGAAATCAATGAAAATATCCTCCCAATGTTGGATAGGGATGGATAAAGGTTGAAAAAGACTTGGGGTTTTAATGGTTTCACCTTTATTTTGTTGACATACCATGCATTCAACCACATTTAATGACATATTTCTAGACATCCCCCTTCAATAATTCCTAAACAATTCTTACTTGATTCTATGATATGTTTTCAAAAATCATGAGTAACCTCCTAGTGGAGATGCATGAAGTTGCTAAAAGATTTTATTTTTAAGGAGAGAATGCCTACAAAGGTATAATATGTTTTTATACCATAATGTGTTCCCTTTCCATGTAATTTTTTTAGCTCCCGAAAACCCTGATGAATATTTTGAATCAAATCATGGCTAACACTATCCCATTTTGATCTTATTTCATATATTAAATCTACTTGCTAAATAGTCATTACATATAACAATGCCTCAATCGATTCATCTCTCTAAGATAGTGCATGTGCCACCACATTCTATTTTTCTTTCTTATAGACTATTTAAAAAGCATATCATAATATTGTAGTAACCCAATTTTTTTGTTCTTTGGATGATAATCATTGTTACAAAATATATTTTAGGCTATCATGATCATTCTAAACTTGAAAGTGATGACCTATCAGATAAGGTCTCCATTGCTTGATTACATGTAAAATAATTACCATCTCTTTCTCATAGATTGGTTTTAGCTTATTTTTTCCATTCCATTGGTGAATTTCAACAGTCATCGGTATTTATTCTTGCATGAGAATAGATCACATGCCATATTCTGATACATCACTCTCCACAACAAATTTTTTTGAAAAATATGGAGTAGCCAAAACTATGTTTGTGCCCATAACCATTTTCAACTATTTAAACTCCTTGGAAGCTGAATAAGTTCATTGTAAGGAGTCTTTATTCAAAAAAGAGGTGAGTGGAGCTATAATGCTATCATTATTTGACAAATATGTGATAGTAACTAGTTATCCCCATTAATACTTAGAGGTTACTGAAGGTCTTGGGAATGTACCATTCCATCATCACTTGGATTTTTTTAGGATCAACATAAATTCCTTCATGTGAAATAATATGACCTAGGTATTCCACCTTTTGGACACCAAAAGTGCATTTGGAAGGTTTAACATAAAGATAATGTTATTCTAGAAATAAAAGTACCTACTTCACATTCTTCAAATTTTCATCCATAATTTTACTATAAATGAGGATATCACAAAAAAATAATACAAAATTTCTCAAAAATGGCCCAAAAACAATATTCATCAAACTATAAAATGTAGATGGTACATTTATATGGCCAAAAAACATGACCATAAATTCATAATGGCCTTGATGAGTTATAAAATAGTTTTATGTATCTCCTCATTATGGGTTCAAATTTGACAATACCCAAAATGAAGGTCTAACTTGGTAAAATAAATATCACCATACAATTCATCTAGAAAACTATCAGTTATTGGAATATGAAACTTATCTTTGATGGTGTAATCATTGAGTTCTCTATAGTATGGGTACATCTTCCAAGTGTCATCCTTCCTTCACACCATGACAAAGGGGAGGAGAATATTCACTTTGACTATGTTATATTATTCCTACCTCCAACATCTCCTGTACCATATTTTCAATTTCACTCTTCTAAGCATATGGATACATGTAGGGTCTTATGTTGGGTGGTATACTTTTTAGAATGAGTCTGATAGGATGATCATGTGCAAAAATTGGAATAAGACCTTTTGGCATGTCACTAAAAGCAACATAATGGTCATTAGCATGTGTAGACTCCTTGGTTGATCCTCTATGGAAAATAAGCGTGCCATAAATCCCTTAGCACTTTTTCTAAAAATTTTCATCATCTGATTGGAAATAATTAGTTATGGATATTTAGCTTGTAATCCATATAGTTTAAATATCTTGTCTTCTAAATTGAACTTCATAAATTGTTCCTAAAAATTCACTTAATAGTGCCAAAGTGGTGAGCCACTGCACTCCCAAAATAATGTCATCTCCTCCCATGGTAATAGCAAACATAGGGGAATCTAATGAATAGTCTCCCATAATAAGCTTAATTCTATGGAATTTTATAGAATAATTAATGGTACCACCATCTATAATCATGACCTAAAATTTTGAAGCTAGATAAATGAAATAGCTCAAACGAGTAGCCAATTTCCCATAGTCAATTAACACATTCTCCTTCTATTTTTTGAGGAAACACACCACCTTAAGTTTTTAAGGAGTACTAATGCCTAAAATTACATTATAAGAAATAATAGGTTGAGCATATTCATATTCATCCTTAGGTTCTTCCAAATGTGCCTCTAAATCCTCATCATCTTCTTCCTCCACATTGGTACCATAAATGTAAAATAACTAATTTTTAGCACATCAATGTACTTTTCTCCATTTTCTATCATATCCAAAACACAAACCTTTTACATGATTTTATTCAATTTCCTAAGGTATCAATTAAATAGGCTACAAAAATGATGGTGATAAGAAGGTTCATTCATGAACATTAGTGAAATGTCTTTGTTTGATGAACTCTTTTTCCTCAGCTAGACATTCCCTTGGTATGGATTCAAATACATTACTATGATGAAACATATGAGCCTCCAATTGGATTTTATCTTTGAGGCCACCGAAAATTATGTGATTCAGATTTTTTTTAGTGATGTTTGCCTCATGTAATGAGAGATTCTAAAATTGATGAATGTAATCCTTTACAATCCTAGTTTGGTGCAACTTGGATAGTTGGCTAAAGTATTTATTTGAGACATTATTATGATATTGGAGCTACACCTATTTAAAAAATATAAAAAATGAATCCAAGAGACCCTTATTTTTATTTTCAGCACATAACAATCAATACCAATTAAAATAATTAGGTTATAGATATAAAGAGGCTATGTCCACCTCTTATGAATAGGGATTCTAATGTAGATCAAACAAATTTTCAATTTGAGTCATCCATGTAAGTGGATCATTAACATCAAACTTGTTTAAGTCCATTTTTAGTAACAACAACTTTATAAAAATTTTGGCATTGTGATTTTTTAGAAGAGAAGAACCAAATTGGAGTGGTGGAGAGATATTTTATAATTACTAAGTTGAAAATTTGTCCAATTACATAGTCATTTGTGAAAATTGATCTTAGAAGATATTCAAGTCCCCTCTTATCCCTATGAGGTTCCCTTTAACCCCACCAAGATCATATTTTTACACCATTCCCTACAAATCTTACTTAAGTTATTGAACTATCTTTGAAATAATATAATTAGAAGTTTCTTACTCCACATCATCTTTTTTAGGAGTTATTGGCATTCCTTTCCATTTCTCATGAGCATGAGTGTTTGGCTCTACCATGCACAAACCCTAAGAGCATTGTGACCTAAAAAAAAGTACTGGTAGATGATACCATTGAAATCACATTACCAAGATGAATCCAATGACTTCTAATGTGCATAAGGTTGAAAATTTTGTGGCCCCAAAAAGCAGACTAGTAGAATATATCATTGTAATCATATCATAGATACAAATCAAATGAATACTAATTTGCAGAAGGTAAAAAATTCAATACTTTTTATTACTCATAATTTTTATTTTTATTTTAAAAACCCCTCACAAACAAAACAATGGCAATAAAAAAATTCAATGCACCCCAAATCACAAGTTATGATTTTTCAACCTTCTAGTGCTTAGGATGCCATTTTTGAAAAAAAAATGCATCATAAAAACTTTCCCAATTTAAAGCTTGAAAAACACTTCTAATGAAATTACTTAGATGATTCATAAAAATAAAATTATATATTTCATAATTAAGAGTAGAATAAATAGATCCACAATAATAATTGGTGAAATAATAGAATAATTTAAATTTATGACTAGGCCACTTTGATGAGGTAACCTCCACAAAAATGCAATAAGAATAAAATTTACAATATGATAGTAAAAGATTAACCACTACCTCCTATATATACTCTACTTAGCCATGGTTATTCCATAGACTGATAAAAACATAAATAAATGAGACAAGATAATATGAATGTGTGTAAGCCACAAGTTGGTCCCATATATTGCTAGATGCACTATATGTTAAGGGCATAGCATGTGAATCATGTAATGGCTGATAATCAAATTTAGCAATGAACTAACTTGTAACATGATAAATGTGGCTCATAAAATGCTCCTTTAGTACATAAAACCTATAGATATGTTATCCTTATGATTGATATGGAAATAAGAGGAAATATGGAATGTTTGCTCACTCGAGTCGTTGACTGAGTGCTTATTAATCTATATTAGATTATTAATGAATGAGGGTTAATATTATATTTATATCAATCTCGTTTAAGAATATACCAATTTTTAAAATGTTGGTCAAGCATAAGAATACATTTCATTTTAAAATTATATGACCTTAGGAAAGTGTACGCTTGTGTTAGAATAGGACACTTATGTCGACATAAGCATCTGACTAGGAAGCAAGTACTTGGGTAGCTAAACAAAGGGACAAGTCTAGAGCTTATAAATATGGAACATAAGTAGGTTTGTAACATTTTGAGAATGATATAAGGCCTAGGTCATCACAATAACATTGGTTGGACTAAGAGATAAGAAATTATGCATAATTCAAATAGTTTATGCAAGATTTTGGGTAGTGGGAAAGGTCTATAAGTTTAAGGTACATCCATGATATGTATTTTTAAATTTTACAAGATTGAGGTGCTATATAATTAATAAATATTGTTTACATTTACTCTTTTTTTTAATATAGTATTGAAATTATTAGTTAAAAGGAGAATAAATGTGTGTCTGGGTGTGTATAACACAGTTTATCTTTGCTTGAGTCCAGCTTGAATGTTTTTATGGTGACTTATATACAACCAAGAACATGTTATAATATAATCAATACATATAATTTGAAATTGAGTGTATTGAAATAATTTAAATTAAAAGAGAGCCAATTTTATGAGTAAACCTATGTATTAATGCAACCGTCTTGCCTTTTGGAAATTTGATTTAAAATATGTATCATTATGAATCATTGAAACTGAAACTAAGACAAATATAAATTTTATAATTTCATATATCTAGAGATAGAGGGACTAGAGGAAACATGCCCCTAACCTTGGAGAAAAGATGAGTTACCACTTGACAGTTGATATTAGCTCAATCATGCAACCTAATCATACTTATAACCTAATGATTTTGAGTTAAACATGTTAACTCATACTTATAACCTATAAAATTTGAAATATTGATTGATTTAATCACCTCAACCATATAAAAAAGTGAACCAACCATTATATTAGATTAGTTTAATACAGTCCATGAAAGTCCAGCCTAGTGAATGATAAGTCCTTGAAAGTGTTTAGAATCTGAAACTAATTTGATTTTACAATATTAGGCACACATTGCATAACATATGTATATTAGATATATCTCATGCTAAAATTGTGTATAAAAATGGTACTAATGTATAGAATTCTACCATAAACATCTACATTTAGTAATGCAAATGATATTCAGATCGAAGATGTAATAATATGAGATTTTGAGAAAGAAAAAAATTAGTAACCAAGAAAACTATGTTGAGAAATAATTGCATCCAACATTAGTTCAAAATGGTACTAAAAAATCATCATCAATATCTTAAATTGTGGTAAAAATTGAGACGGAATATCAACCCTGCTTTCCCCATGGAAATATTTTTTGGTGCATTGTTTAGGACATATTAATTACCTTTAATATGTAGTTCAATATGTTAATAGGTGATTTTTAGGCAATTTTTTTTTAGAATATAATTGGTCAAATGTCTATTATGTCCAAATTTGCATTAATATTAAATTCTAGGAAGAAAATTAACATTAAATTTATGTGACGGTTTTTAGATGTAATAGTAAACACATAATATTCTAATACCATTGAAACATATATTTTCAAAACACTAGAGTTACTTTTAATGCCTTTCATTCACAAAAAGCTTTGCTTTCTCATGGCATTTTCCTTCTAATGACATATGTTATGAAATCAAAGGTTATTCATGATGTGCATTGAAAGTTTGAAGGGAAAAACTGAAACACATCTCATAGTATTTCCACTTATGTGTTTCCAATAACATCTAAAGTAAAAATAAATAAATAATAAAAATAAAATGATGGACTAAGGGTTTTTTAAATATATGGGAATAAACAATGATTTTTTTATTAACCATAACTCATGAGAGCATTGAGACCTCCTGTGATTTGATGAATGACGAATTCACAATGGAATGATAGAGCTTGATTACCTCCTACAAATATGTAAAATGTACGTATGTTTTAAGAAATATGTAAAACACAAGCTATAAGGGTTTGAATTATAGGTTTATTATAACCTCTAAAACAAAAAAAAAGTCATGAAAAATCAAAAAAATTGTTAACAAAAAACTTTAAAAACATAAAACTATTTTCTAAGAGTATTTTATTATTGAACAACCACTTCACAATGAACTTTTTTTAATTTAAATATATTTATATTAAAAAAAGATTCTCTATTATTTTAAAAACCCACTATTTTACTTTTAAAATGTAGGACATACAAGTCTTATAGAGTGAGTTTGAGTATTAAAAGTTCTATATACCTCTCGCAGTGCGTCCTTTCTCCTTTATATTGCTTCCTTCTTAAGCCATTTTCCTCTTACTTCGATTGCAGATTGGAAGAAGTCATAAGTTTGTGTGTTTATTAGCCACTGCTCATGATGGCATTTAAATTGCAATGAATTTTTCGAATGGTGATTTCGAAATTAGAATGACGGAGCTCGAGCACCTTCTACACTAACTATAGTACGTCCAGTCTCTTTTTTAAGAAATGATGTGAGGATTGGTGTGTAGTGATGTTTTCTTTAAAATATGTTTGTCGACGTGTCCATTGCCAGCGTGGAATATTCAAGCTTGATCATTGGTAGTTGTCCGTCGTTCACCATTCGTCGTTTGCCATCCATCGTCCGCTGTCTATTTTACCGTCTATTTACTGTCGTTTAAAAGGATTTGTTGTTAGCATAGACTAGAGGTCATTTTGTCGTCTTTTTATGTGTACATTTTTGAATTCGGGCGTTTGACAAACTGTGACCTACTAATTACATGGTTCAGTGTACTTAGAATGTGAGTTGGCAATTGTAATTAGAGAAGTGAGCCGTAAACAACTAGTATTAAAAACGCGTAACAAAGAGTTATTTACCATATTCTGCTCAACTATTGAAGTATTTTCGGCAAAAATTAAGACTATTTTCATAATATTCTTTGTCTTACTTTTTCATAAGATATAGGTCATGACTTCAGTTACAGTTTATGATAGGGAGGGAGTAGTTTATTGCAGGGTAGTTGGCTGTTTACATCAATTTATCAATATCATGCGTTGGTTTATTGTATGTGGATTCATGGTTCTCAAAACCGTTCTAACAAGAATTTAGTCATATTCGCTAGTCGAAAGCTCAAAAAAAACAAAGTTTTCCACTATATATTTCTTATATCAATCAGTATTTACTGGGCAGATTAAATGAATGTTTAAGTAGGTTCCCAATAATAAGTTCCCATGGCTTCATGGAGAGAGTGTAGCGCACATCATAGTTTTGAATTCAGAGAAATCTAACATCCCATTACAGTCCGAATCAAATCTCCATATCATTTTCATGCAGTGCTGTGGATCCTGGCCTTGCCGAACTAATCCCATCGTGGAGAGGACTTGTTGAAGCTCTGCAGAAGAGATATATCCATCTTCATTCCTATCAAAAACCCTGAATGCTTCGATCAAATCCTTAGACTCATCTTCTTCTTCATTGTTGAAGATGGACTGATATAAATGCACAAATTCTTCAAATTGCACGTGGCTACAGTCGTCCTGAGTTTTGGAAAGAGGGGTACCGGTACTGTTGATTGTGCATCTTAAATCATCTTCAGAAATTTGTATTCCGAGCTTATTAACGAAGCCGCAGATTTCTTCCACGCTCACTATTCCATCTGCATTTTCGTCCACCAATTCATATACTCTTCGAATTTCTTTCAGATCGGCCATTTCAAATATAGCAAACGTAGCAAAAATCTTAAAATATTATAACAAGCAGACCCAAATTAAAATCTAAACACTGATCAATGGCAAAAAAAATAATAATAAAGAAAGAAAACTGCAAAGTAACCGAGAATGCGGGTATAGGATTTAAGGATTATTGAGTATTTATAAGGGGGCAGAAAAGAGAGTTCCAGGGCATTACAAGGAAAAGGGAAAGATTCGCAGTAGCCGCCAACGACCAGAAAAGTAGAAGGAAGCAGCTCCGTCGAGATTTTCAAACAGTGGGTAGAAAACGCGGACTGTTTCTTCGTTCACACCTTCATAGCGATGACTTTTCTTTTCCTTCCATTTGCGTAGCAACGGAAAAATTAACAACAGCACTTTAAATCGTTAAGTCATTATTTAACGTTTATACCAACAAATATAACTGAGAAAAAGAAGATTACTGTGTCTTAAAAACTGCGAAAGGTTTGTTTAAAGGCACAGGGAGGACAGTCCATCGTAGATATGGGCGACAACTAGAAAAAAATATTCATTCGTTGCAAACTAGAGGGCTAATACGTCAAAAAGCATGAGTGCACATTTGAATAGTATGAAATGAAATAGTTTCGGACAGGATATTTCGTACTATAATATACATAAATGGATTTCAATTACATTATAAATTGTAATTAATTGTAAATATTTAAGTATTCATATATATATATATATATGAATTAGATGTAATTAATTAATTTCACCATTAAAGAAATAGATAGATGATTTATAGATGTGTCTTCAATAACATAACATTAGATGACATTCATCAAAATCTATTAATGGAAAATAATATTTAATAGCGATTAAAATTTGATATTGTTAGATATGTGATAACAAAGTTAAATTTTGGATCCTTTTATGGTGTGGTTTATAGCCCACTTCTTGATAGGGGCGTGTGGGTCACAACACATCCCTCTCCCCCCAACTATTGTCGCAGGAGGTCCAGTGGGGCAGCGAAAAAATCAGGAGTTAAAACCTCTATTTCTAAGAAGATAAGTCCATCGAATTTTATTTCTAAGAACATGTAATCTATACAACAAATTTGCATGCAATCTATACAACATGTTCACATGTAATCAACTCATAGTAGAATTAATAAAGCTTGATATCTTAGACCATGGATGTTTCCTTAGCTTTGTTAAGTTTTAATACGTAAATCATTTGTTTTATCTATTTAATTATCTCTGTTATTGGATTTTGTTATTATTCTAATTTTTAGAGTGCATGGTTTCCTAACAAATTTGAAAAATTCAGACAATTAAATAATAATGTACAAGCCAAGGTTCCAATCCTTAAAGTTTCCAAACCGTTAAGTTTCATTTTTTACAACAATGAGGCAAGAGAAATTTATGTTTTAAAAACCATGTTCTTCTAATCAAGTGTTCCAAAATCTTGCAATGTCTGTTGTGCCCTTTCTCAAATCACTAGGAAATTTCAGTTCTTCTTCTTGCCCTAATTGGGAAACTATATCTAAAAATCCTAAGGAAAATAATGTGTTTTTGGGTATGTATTACACCTATCTTGGTTAGATTCCCAAGCTCTTAGATGTTTGTACTATATTGGAAAAAACACTCCAAAAAGATATAATAATTCATCATCAAAATAAACTAGTGCAATGTAATGTGTTGCTAACATAAATATTATTACTTCGATGAATTATTTAATGATTATTTGATTTATCTGAATTATTGTTGACATACAATAAATTATTTTGAACAATAAATTAATTTGATAGATTCAATTATCTATTTTTCAATGCCTTATATTGATAAATAAATAGATCCCTAAATGAACTTTGTTGTAAGTGGATATTTATAGATTAATTTAATTCAAATTAGGAACCTATTGATATGCAAACCAACATGAAATGGTCAAAAAAGAGAAAAAGGTGGGGTAAGACATGGGACAAGAGGAAAAATAACCTAAAACAACCATACTACTTGATCATACATTGATGCTTTGGACCTGTCTGAAATGTCAATGCACATTCTATACAAGGAGCCCTGGCTATGTTAAAACCTAGGGTGGGAGAAGATGTGAGTTAGATAGCATGAATATAATGTACATGGACCACTATAAATCAATAAATGCATCTAATTTAAAATAATAATCAACAATTACACAAACATCCAAGAAAACATGCAATATAATATAAAATAAATTTATAGTGACCATTTATAGGTGCCTACATTTTTATCTACTTTGATGTGCATGTTTGTACATGTGCAGGCCAAAGTTAAGGAATTATAGGCATGGATAGGTGCACAAGGGATATAACACTAAGTAAAAGTACACTAATCCATATAGTAATACATGTAAGAGAAATTTTAATCTATATATAATAATATAATAAATAAATACATGCACCTATGTGCTAATGGGGGGTATAGAGTGAAATTACCTATAACAAATGAAAATTGGCAATGGATTTTATAAATACATAACTGATTTATTATACAAAGAGGTCACAAATGCTCCACTAGTGCTCCAAAGATAATTTAGTTCAGTATGCTAAAATTAATAAAACATGTTTGGTTTAACTTATATATACAATGGCATAGACTATAGTGCATCCACATTTTGAAAAATATTTTGAACTGTGTTCAACCCTAGAATGTAGATGTGTGGAATATAAGGTTAAACATGCAAAGATATCCTAGGTCACAAGGATGGTAGAATATATATAGAGAAGGCAAATTGTTTGTGAAACTTAGATAAAAAATATATTGAATTTATTATGTTGAGATGCTAAAGATAAAAATTAAAACTATGCTAAATATTGACATGATAAATAAAATAAGATAGTTGGTTTTGATGCTAATATAAATGGATCTAAAATAATGGGGAAGTAGACTGGATCTAAATTCTAGATAAGTTGCTTCATTTTATAAATTTTATCTCTATAGTTGCTGACACTTGCATCGATTGGGATGGTTTTGTCAACACTATTGTCTGTCTTAGATGTAGGTGTCTAGTATAGAATACCTACTGAAGCTAGATGGGACCACCTCAATACTTTTGGGTTATGTGTTGGATTAACTCTAATGCATTCAAATCTAGGTCATGGACTATCATTCCTTGTCAAATAGTAAAACCATAATTATTCATCTTCATTGTGGCTTTGAAAAAAAGGGTTAATGGGCAAATGGGTTTGATATGTCCTAAAAAACCCTTTATCAATGAACATTGCCTACATATCCAATACTCTAAAAGGGGCCTCATACTTATGTAGTTATCCCCTACATCTTAGCTTGTGTGTGAATCATGAAATGCATGATAATCAAGTACAATAGTGACCTAGCTTGTAACTTGGTAAATGTGGATCATAGGATGTTCCTTGTAATGAAATTACTTAGATGATTTACAATAATATAATTATATATCATAGAATTAAGAGTAGAATAAACATATCCATAGAAAAAATTGGTGAAAGAGAAAAATATTTGAATATTATGACTAAGCCAATTTGAGGGAGAAGTCTCTACCACAATACAATAACAACATAATTTATAATATGATGATAAAAGATTAACCACTACCTTCTATATATACTCTTCTTAGCTATGGTTATTTCATAGGTTGACCATGCTAAAAATATCGATAAATTCAAAAAGATAATATGAAGGTGTGTTAGCCATAATTCAACCACATATATCCCTACATGCACTATAGGTTAAGGACATAACATGATCCTTCATTTTAAAAAAACATTATCTGAAACATTAAATCAAACCATAATGCTGCTACATGAATGCTTCATCCTCCCATGTTGCATCTTCAAAATGTAGGTTCTTTTATTTGATCAAATATTCCTCAATGGCTTTGGTTCACATTTTCTTCATGTGCATGTGAGGGATCTCTTTAGGCTCCAAAATTATGCAACCTTCTTCATCCAATTCAAGTATCTTAGTCTGAGTGTAAACACTATGTCTAATTACCTTGTTTATGCAAGATACATATAATACCAGATGTATCTGAGTGGTTTTAAAATACTAGGTTCTTAATGGTTTCACCTTTGTTTTGCTGACATATCATGCTTCAACCACATATTTTTGGACATCTCCCTCGAGTCCTTCCCAATTTTTTTTTGCTTGATTCTATGATATGTTTTCAAAAATTATGAGTCACCTCCTAGTGAAGATACATGAAGTTCTTAAAAGATTTTATTTTTGAGGAGAGAATTCTTACAAATATATAATCTATTTTTATACCATAATGTGTTCCCTTTCCATGTTAAATTTTGAGTTCCCCCAAAACCCTGTTAAATATTTTAAATAAAATCATGACTAGCATTGGCATTCTCCCATTCTGATCTTGTTTTTTATAGACAATCTACTTGCCAAATAGTCAATGTACATAAAAATGCCTCAACTAATTCTTATATCTAAGATAGTGAATCTACCACCACATTCTCTTTTCTTTTCTTATAGACTATTTAAAAAATAGATTCTAACATTTTAGTAACCCATTTTTTTGTTCTTTTGATGACAATCATTATTGCAAAAAATATTTGAGACTATCATGATCATTTTTTAGCTAAAAATGATGACTCATCAGATAACGTCTTCATTGATTGATTACGTAGAGAATACCCATCATATTTTTCTCATAAATTGGATTTAGTCTATTTTTTTCCTTCAGTTGGTGAGTTACAAATTCCAATGGTATGTCTTCTTGCATGATTATAACTCTCATGCCATATCTTGATGCATCAAATTCCACAAAAAGAGTTTTTGAAAAATCTAAAGTAGCCAAAATTAAAGTTATACACACAACCATTTTCAACTATTCAAACACATTGGTAGCTAAATCTTTTTTTTTTAAGGAGTCTTTATTTACCAAAGAGATGACTGGCACTATAATGTTACTCTAATTTATGACAAACCTGTGATAGTAACCAGTTAACCCGCCAAATACTCAGAGGTTCTTGAAGTTTTTGGGAACTTATCATTCCATCATCACTTAATTTTTGTAGGATCAACTTTCACTATTTCATATAAAATAATATGACCCAAGTACTCCACCTCTTGGACACCAAAAGTACATTTGTAAGGTTTGGCATAAAGATAATGTTTTTCCATAACTGAAAGTCTTTGTTTCACATGTTTCAAATGGTCATCCCAATTTTTGTTGTAGATGAGAATATCATCAAAAAATATTAATACAAAATTTTTAAAAAATGGTTGAAAAATAGTGTTCGTCAAACTCTAAAGTGTAGATGGTGCATTCATGAGGACAAAAGGCATGACCATAAATTCATAATGGCCTTCTCAAGTTTTAAAAATTATTTTAGGTATCTCTTCATCATGAATTTTAATCTGACAATACCAAAAATAAAGGTATAACTTGGTAAAATAAATAACACCATGCAATTCATCTAGCAAATCATCAATTAATAGAATAAGAAACCTATCTTTGATGGTGTACTTATTGAGTTCTATGTAGTCTAGCCACATCTTTCAAATGTCATCTTTCTTCCACACCATGACCATAGGGGATGAATATTCACTTTGACTATGCCAAATGAATCTTGTCTCCAACATCTCATGCACCATATTTTCAATTTCACTCTTTTAAGCATAGGGATACCTGTAGAATCTGATGTTGGGTGGTGTACTTCCCAAAATGAACCTGATGACATGATCATGTGCATGACTTGGAGGAAGTATTTCGACATGTCACCAAAAGAAACATAATGGTCATCCATTAACCTTTCAAAACCAGGATGTGTAGACTCCTTGGTTGGTTGAACCTATATGGAAAATAAGTGTGCCACAAATCCATTAGCATTTTTTCTAAGAATCTTAGACATCTGATGGGAACTAACTAGTTGTGTATATTTAACTCATAATCCATGCAGTTCAAAGGTCATGCCTTTTGAATGGAACCTCATAAATAGTTCCTAAAAATTCATCGTAATAGTTCTAAAGTGGTGAGCCACTACACTCCCAAAACAATGTCAGATCCTCCCATGAGAATAAAAAACATAAGGGAATCTAACATGTATCCTCTTATAATAAGAATGTTATGACATTTTACAGAATAATAGATGGTGCCATCATTGAAAATAATAACCTAAAATTTTGGAGTTGGGTAAATGAAACAATTCAAACGAGTACCCAACTTATTGTTTATGAAATTATGTGTACTCCAAAAATCAATTAACATAGTCACCTTCTATTTCTTTAGGTAACCCACCACCTTAAGAGTTTAAGGAGTATTAATTCTTGATATTGCATGACAAGAAGTAATACGTTGAAAATCTTCAGATTCACCCTTAGGTTCTTCCAAACTTGCCTTTCACCATCAATGTAAAACAACTTCGTTTCATCACGTCGATGTCCTTTTGTCCATTTGCTATTGTAGCCAAAAACACAAATCTTTTTCATGCTTTTCTTTAATTTACTGAGGTATTGATCAGGTAGACTGCAGAAATGATTGTGCTGGAAAGATGCATTTATAAACATTAGTGAAAAGTCTTGACTTGATCAACCCTTTTTCCTTAGTCAGATGTGCCTTTGGTATGGATTCAAATACATTATTGGATGAAACATATGAACCCCCAATTGGATGTTGTATTTGAGTACACACAAAAATAAGTCAATGATATTTTTATAAACGATATATGCCCCACATAAGGAGAGATTTTGAAACTGATGAATGTAATCCTTTACAATCCTAATTTATGATAAGGAGGGATTAGTTTATTGCAGTGTAGTTGGCTGTTATACATCAGTTTATCAATATCATTCCTTGGTTTTTCTATGCGGATTCGTGGTTCTTAAAACCGTTCTAACAAGAATTTCGTCATATTCGCTAGTCGAAATCTCAAAAAAAAAAAGTTTTCCACCATAGCCGTTCAAAGATATTATATTAATCGGTTTTTAAAGGGCAAATTAAATGAACGTTTAAACAGGTTCCCAATAACAAATTACCATGGCTTCATGGAGAGAGCATAGAGCACATCGTAGTTTTGAATTCAGAGAAATGTAACATCCCATTACAGTTCGAATCAAATTTGCATATTATTTTCAGGCATTGTTGTGGATCATGGACTTGCGGAACTAATCCCATCGTGGAGAGGACTTGTTGAAGCTCTGGAGAAGAGATATATCCATCTTCATTCTGATAAAAAACCCTTAATGCTTCAACTAAATACTTCGGCTCATTTGCTTCTTCATTGTTTAAGATGGACTCATAAATTTACAAATTCTTCAAATTACAGGTGGCTACACTTGTCCTGAGTTTTGGAAAGAGGGGTACTGGTATGGTGGATTATGTATCTAAGATCTTCTTCATAAATTTGTATTCTAAGCTTATTAACGAAGCTACAGATTTATTCCACGCTCAGTATTCCATCTACATTTTCATGCACCAATTCATATACTCTTCAAATTTCATTTAGATCAACGATTTCAAGTATAACAAACGTAGCAAAAAATTTAAAATATTAAAATAACTAGACCCAAAATAAAATCTAAACTCTGATCAATGCCAACTAAAAAAAAACTGCAAAGTAACCAAGAATATGTGTATAGGATATAAGGATTTTTGAGTATTTATAAAAGGCAGAAAAGAAGGTTCCAGGGCATGACAAGGAAAAAGGAAAGATTTGCAATAGCCGCCAACGACCCAAAAAAATGAAGGAAGCAGCTCCGTCAATATTTTGAAATGGTGGGTAGCAAACACTGGACCGTTTCTTCGTTTACACTTCCATAGCGATGAGTTTTCATTTTCCTTCCATGTGCGTAGCAACGGAAAAGTTTAACACCAACAAAATAACTGAGAAAAAGAAGACTACTTTGTCTTAAAAACTACGAAAGGTTTGTTTAAAGGCACGGGAGGACAGTCCCATCGTAGATATGGGCGGCAAGTAGACAAAAAATATCATTAGTGCACATTTGATTAGTATGAAATCAAATAGTTTCCGATATGATATTCTGTACTATAACGAATGGATTTCAATTACATTACAAATTGTAACTACCCATAAACATTTAATTATTCTTAAATATATATACATTTAAATTAGGTATAATTAATTAATTTCACCACTAAAGAAATAGAGAGACATATATAGTTTATAGATGTATTTTCAATATCATAAGATCAGATGAAATTTGTCAAGATTTAATAATAAAAAATAATATTTAATAGCGATCAAAAGTTGATTTATAAAACTTGGAAACAATTAGAGAATGATGTATAAACCAAAGTTCAAATCTTTAAAGTTTCCAAACAATTAAGTTTTATTTTTGAGAACAATGAGGCAAAAAAGACATGTTTTATAAAATATGTTCATTTAATTCAAGGTTCCAAAATCTTGCAAAGTTTGTTGCGCCTTTTCTCAAATCACTAGGAAAATAGAGTTCTTCTTCTTGCCCTAATTAAAAAACTATATCTAAAAATCCTAAATAAAATAACGTGTGTTTTTGGGTATGTATTACACCTCTCTTCATTGGACTATGAAGCCCATAGATGTTTGTACAAAACTAGAAATAACACTTCAAAAATTTGTAATAATTCATCATAAAAAAAAACTAGTGCAGTGCAATGTATCACTAACATAAATATTATTGATTCAATTAATTATTTAATTATTGTTTGATTTATCTTACTTCTTGTTGATGATACATAGATTATTTTGAACAATAAATTAATTCGATAGATTTCAATTGATTATTTTTCAGTGCCTTATATTGATAAATAAATATATCCCTAAATGAACTGTGTTTTACATATGTATATTTATAGATGTATTTAGTTCAAATTAGGACTCTATTAATATGCAAAAAACATCAAATTGTCAAAAAAAAGAGAAAAAGGTGGGATAAGACATGGGAAGAGAGTTAAAATAACATAAAAGAACCATACTAGGATTGCACATTGATGATTTGGACATGTTTGAAACATCAATGTACGCTTTGGACAAAGAGCCCTAGTTCTGCTAAAACCTAGGGTGGGGGGAAGATGATAGTTGGAGGGCATCAACAAAATGTGCATGGACTAGTATAAGTTAATAAATGCATCTAATTTAAAATAATAATAAAGAATTACACAAACATCCAAGAAACATACAATATAACAACCAATAAATTTTTAGGGACCATTAATTGGTGCCTACATTTTTATCTACTTATATGTCCATGTACATACATACACATGCATGTCAAAGTTAAGTAATTATAGGCATATATAGGTGCACAAGAGATATAATACTAAGTTAAAGTACACTAATCCATGTAGTAATGCATTTAAGAGAAATTTTGGTCTATATATAATAAAATAATAAATAAATACATGTACCTATGTATTAATGGGGGTATATAATGAAATTACTTATTAAAAATTAAAATTATTAATGGGATTTATATATACATACCTGGTTTATTATATGAAAAAGTCACAAACCTTCCACTAGTGCTCCTAAGATAATTTAGTTTGGTTGACTAAAATTAATAAATCATATCTAGTTAAGCTTATATATACAATGACATAGACTGTAGTGCATCCACATTTTTTCATATATCTTGAAGTATGTGCTAAACCCTAAAATGTAGATATGATGAATATAGGGTTAAAGGGATAGAGATAGCCTAGGTCACAAGGATGGTATACTATCTCTAGAGTAGATAAATTATTTGTGAAACTCAGATAAAAATATACTACATTTATTATGTTGAAATCTTAAAGATAAAAAGTACAACTATGCTAGATATTATAATGATAAAAATAATAAGATACTTAGTTGGTTCTAATGCTGATACATTTATGGATTTGAAACAACCAGGAAGTAGACTAAATTTGAATTATGGATTAGTCACCTGATTTTATAAAATATACCTCTATAGTTATTGTATGATTCAAACATAGGTGTCCATTATGGAATACTTAGTGAAACTAGATGGGACCACCATGATGTTTCTAGGTTCTATGTCTCCTTGACTCTGCTTCATTTAGATCTAAGTCATACACTATCACTCCTTTTCAAATAGTGAAACCCTAGTTATTCATTTTCATGGTTGCTACAATAAAATGGGTCAATTGGCACATAATGTAGATCTTCCCCAAAGATCCCTATATCAATGACCACTTCCTAAATATCCAATACTTCAAAGCAAACCTCAAACTTATGTAGTTATCTCCTATGTCATGGCTTGTATGTGAATTATGCAAAGAGTGATAATTATGTACAATAGTGACCTATCTTATAACTTGGAAAATGCATCTCATATAATGCTCCTTGTAATGAAATTACTTAGATGACTTGCAACAAGAGATTTATATATCATAGAATAAAGAGAAGAATAAATAGATCCACAAAAAAATTGGTGAAATACCAGAATACTTGAATATTATGACTAAGCCACTTCATGGAAGAAACCTCCACAATAATGCAATAAGAACATAATTAAAAATATGATGATAATAGATTAACGAGTACCTCCTATATATACTTTACTTAGCCATGGTTATTTTATAGGTTGACCATACTAAGAACAACAAGAAACATAACAAGATAATATGAAGGCATATAATCCATAAGTCATCCACACATATACCTAGATGCACTATAGGTCAAGGCCATAACATGCCCCTCCCCTTCAAATCAGCATTGTCCTCAATATTGAATCAAACCAAGATGTTGTTATAGTAATGATTTATCATCCCATGTTTCATCTTTAGAATTCAAGTTGATTTATTTGATCAAAAACTCTCTTAATGATTGTGGTATATAGTTGCTTAGTACACGTGTGATGGATCTCTTCAGGATCTAAAATGGCATGGCCTTCTTCATCCAATTTAGGTAATTTAGTCTAAGATGAAACTTTGTTTCCAAGTACCTTCTTTAGGAAAGATACATGGAATACCAAATATATACAGGTGGATGGGGGTAATTGTAGCTTGTAATCCATACTATCAATTTTTTGCAAGATTTGATAAGGGCCATGGTACTTAGGTGCTAACTTATTATCCTTTTTTTGTTACTTCAGAGAAATCTACTTTCATGCCTACAAACAATTAGGTGCCCAATCACCTATGTCAGAATGTCACTCACTGTAGTGTTGGTTTACTTGTTGCTTCATATTATTTTATGTCATTATTAAATTCTTTCATAAACTTACTAGTACCCCTTGTTGATGGTGAATGTATTCCTCAATAGATCAGGCCTCAGTATGCACTATCAAAGCTATAGTTAAGGATGTGGGATCATACCCATACAATGACACAAAGGGAGACATATTAGAATAAGTGTGAAAAGAAGTGTCATACTACTATTCAACAAGTGGAAGACATTGGACCCATTTATCATGTTTGTCAAAAATAAAATAATGAAGATACCCTTCTATACTTTTGTTGACTGCCACTATTTATCCATAATATTGAAGATGATAGGATGAGCTATGAGCCAACTAGGTACCTAAACATGCAAATAATTCATTCTAAAAATTACTAGTAAATATGTGACCTCGATCACTTATAATGATCTTTGGAGTACCATGTAATTTATGAAGTGTACTGAAAAAATTACAAGCTACTGTACTGAAAAAAGTGGTTATCATGAGGATAAAAAATTATCATATTTGGTGAGTCTATCTAAAACTACCATGATAATATTTTTACCCTTAGACTATGGTAACCTCATAATTAAATCTATGTAAACCTCCTCCCAAAATTGGCTAGGGATGGATAAGGGTTGCAAAAGACTTGTAGTCTTAATGGTTTCACCTTTGTTTTGTTGACATAATATGCATTCAGCCACACATTTCTGGACATCCCCTTGATTCCTTCCCAAATAAAATATTGCTTGATTATATGATATGTTTTAAATAATCCTATGTGACCTCCCAGTAGAGATGCATGAAGTTATTAAAGGATTTTATTTTTGAAGAGAGGATGCCTACAAAGGTATAATATGTCTTTATACGATAATGTGTTCCATTTCCATGTAAATTTTTTAGTTCCCTCAAAACCCTGCTAAATATTTTGAATGAAATCAAGTCTATAACTATCATTCTCCCATTTTGATCTTACTTCCTCTAGCCAATCTACATGATAAATAGTCATTGTACATAATAATGACTATCATAACAATTCCTCGACTAATTCATCTCTCTAGGATAGTGCATTTGCCACCACATTCTCTTTTATTTTCTTATAGACTATTTTAAGATCATAAGCTAACATTTTGGTAACCCATTTTTATTATTCTTCAGATGACAATCATCGTTCTAAATTATTTTGAGGATATCATGATTAGTCTTTTCATAAAAGTGATGACCCATCAGATAAGGTATAAATTGCTTGACTGCATGCAAAATAACCATCATCTCTTTCTCATGGATTGATTTTAGCCTAGTTTTCTCGTTTAGATGGTGACTTTCAAATACCAGTGATCTACCTTCTTACATGAGCATAGCTCTCATGTCATATCATGATGTGTCACATTCCATAATAATTTTTATTAAATATGATGTATTAAAAAATGGAGATGAGTATATAACCATTTTTAACTATTCAAATGCTTTGGTAGCTAAATCAGTCCACTGGAAGGAGTCTTTACCCAATAAATAAGTGAGTGGGTCTACAACACTACCATAATTTTTGACAAACCTGTAATAATAACCAGTTAGGCACATAAATCTTCAAAGGTTCTTGAGGTTATTTGTAACTTACCACTCCATCATCACTTCTATTTTTTAATGATCAAATTTCACTCCTTCGTCTGAAAGAATATGGCCCAATTACTCCACCTTTTGGACACCAAAAGCACATTTGAAATGTTTGAAATAAAGCTAATATTATTCTAAAACATAAAGTACATGTTTCACATGATTCAAATGGTCATCCCAATTTTTTTTGTATATGAGGATATCATAAAAAACATTAATATAAACTTTCTAAAAAAATGGCACAAATACAATATATATCAAACTTTGAAATGTATATGGTATATCTGTGAGGAAAAATGGCATGATGGGTAAGTTCAATGAAATGATGGGCCAAAAGCGGGTTTTAAGTGGACTTGTTTTTCCTAAAAACCAAAAAGCTTTAAATTATACAGATTATTTGAGACACCTAAATTTAAAATTTGAAGATGTCATGTGAACATGAATTGTAGCGTTTTGAATCTAGTTTGTAAAATACAAAATTATTTGTGAAATGGTAAAGTATAAGTATGTCAAAAATCAAAAATTTGAAGAGTTAGTACTATTTTTTGGAAAAAAATTGAGTATATAGCTTTTTGTGTGGCCCATCATTTTTTATCATCATTTAGTTTTGTTTTAAACCCTTTGGTGGAATGTTAGATAAGATCATATAGTTTGCAACCTATATATTTTTTTAAAAAAAATTAATTTTTTACTTAAATTTCACAATGCAATACACCCTGAAATATGATTAATAACATATAACCAACCATGCACCCCTTCCCCAACTACCTTAAAAAATATCGATAATTAGATTATTGATGAATGTGTATAGAATCAGGTCTAGTTTGTAGCCTTTTTTTTTTTAGTTTGAATTGATGAATCAACAGATACATAAACAAAGATGAACATGTATAATTGTGACATATAGCATTATAAAAAGACTCACTTAAAAATAAATATAGTTAACAAACACACCCACACACACACACACATATGTATATGTGTGTATATATATGTATGTATGTATGTATGTATGTATGTATGTATGTATGTATACATATACATATATATATATATGTATATATATATATATATATATATATATATATATATATATATATATATATATATATATATATATATACATACATACATATATACATACATACATACATACATATGTATATATATATATATATATATATATATAAATATATGTATGTATATATATATATATATATATATATATATATATATATATATATATATATATATATATACACATACATACATACATACATGTACACATACATACATATGTATGTATAGATACATATGTATGCGCGCACACACACACACACACACACACACACACATATATATATGCATATACATACATACATACATATATATATATATATATATATATATATATATATATATATATATATATATATATATATATATATATATATGAGCCTTCAAGCATGTGTTTAAAAATTGAAATATAAGAACTACGTATGTGGAAGTATTATGTATGTGGTAGTACTGCATATGTAGATTTAAAACATATATGGTTTGTGGTGAAATACATTTCACATCCATTTCACCATCTTATTATTTTTTTATAGTTTTTTTAAATTAATTATAATTCAAAATTATAACTTTTAGTTTAACATATAGGGTATAGAATTTAGGGTAAAATCGTGAAGGCAATTGAGGGTAATTTGAGCTACTTGAACCTATTTGTGAATATAAAATGTGATTTTGGGCATAATTAGCCCCAATAACATCATAAATTGAGCCAATCAGTCAATTGGCCCAATACGTAATGTGGGTTGCATTGAATTAATTGATGTGAATGTAATTATTACTCTAAAGTATGTTAAGTGGGGTTAAATTTATTGTTTTAAGGTTTATGGTTTATGATCTAGTGTTTAGAGTTTAAGGCGTAGGGTATATCAAGTTTAGGATTGAGGGTAGAAGGTCTAATCATGAAGGTACATGGGCCAAACTGAGCTCCTCTAACCTATTTGTGATTATAAAATAAGATTTTAAGCTTAATTAGCCCTGGGCACGTAATTATAGATTAAACCAATTAGTCAATTGCAATAATGAGTGTTATGATTTAGAATAAATTGAGCTCGATGAACATAATTCTTACTCTAAATGATGTTAATTAAGGTTAAATTAATTGGTTTAGGGTTTAAAATTTAAGGTTTAAGGTCCAATCATGAAGGCAATTGAGTTTCTTGAACCCATTTGTCAGTATAAAAAGTGATTTTAACCATAATTAGCCTCAACACCATCACAAATTGATCTAATCAGCAAATTTGGCTAATAAGTAATGTGATTTACATTGAATTGAGCCATATTAAAATAGTAAATTGGAGTTAAATTGAATGGTTTAAGGTAAATATGGTTTCCAATTTAAGGTGTAGGTTTTAGGGTATAAGGTATAATTGTTAAGGAAATTATGATCAAATTTAGCTCGTTTAACCTATTTATGACTACACAATGTGTTTTTGGGCTCAATTGGCCCCCCATGTCATCACAAATTAAGTCAATTAGTTAATTGAGGTAAGGAGTGATGCAATTTGGACCAAATTGAGCCCTACGAATGTAGTTCTTACTCTAAAGGATGTTAATAGAGGATAAATTGATTGGTTTATGGTTTAAAATTTATGGTTTAGGGTGGATAACTATGAAGGAAATTAAGCTTCTTAATACCATTTGTAAGTACAAAAAGTAATTTTGGGCATAATTAGCCCTAATGCCATCACAAATTGAGCCAATCAGTCAATTAGGCCAATAAGTAATGTGATTTGTGTTGAATTAAGGCCTATTAACATAGTTAAGTGAGGTTAACTCAAATGGTTTAAGGTAAATATGGTTTAAAATTTAAGGTTTAGGGTATCTAGGGTTTAGGTTCTAGGGTATAAGGTCTACTTGTGAAGGCAAATAGAGACAAATTCAACTCTTTTAACCTATCTTTTACTATAGAATGTGATTTTGGGCTCAATTGGCCCCTGCGTCATCACAAATTGAGCCAATTAGTCAATTGGACCAATGAGTGATGTAATTTGGGCCAAATTGAGCCTTATGAACATAATTCTTACTCTAAATGTTGTTAATTAAGGATGAATTGATTGGTTTAGGGTTTAGAGTCTAATTGAGAAGGTAATTGAGGATAATTTTAGTTACTTGAACTTATTTATGACCATAAAATGTGTTTTTGGGTTCGATTAGACCCTATACCATCACACATAGACCAAAAAGATCATTTGGGATACTTGTTGGTGCAATTTGGACCAAATTAAGCCATGTGGACCTAATTCTTAGTCTAAGTAAAGGTAATTGGTGATCAAATGATTTATTTAGGTTTTAAAGAGTTTATAATTTATGGTTTAGGGTTTATAGGTATTCAAGTTTAGGGATTAAGGTTTATTTTGAGGTTATAAGGTCAAAGAGATCATGTTTTTAGTGTAAAAGTTTTAGGTTAGGGGTGTTTATACGTACATCCAAGACTACTTACAAAACAAAACAAAAAATTTAGGTCAATGTCTTTTTCTTTGGATCAAGACTTTTGTCCCTTGGGTACTCTATTTTATAATGTTATGTATATTTTAGGTCTATTTTTTATTGATTTGATGTATGTCCTCAACTTTAAAAGTAAAAAAACTTTGTCTACTCATGATTGATTAAATAGTGCATGTCTATTTTTTACTAATTTGATTGTCATCCGCACTTGGTAATACACACCAAACATGTCTAATTTTTAATAATTGGACTATTATCCCCAAACTCAAAAGTTTATAACTTTGTGTATCATGGGTGATGACTTTCATAATAGCAAGAAGAAGAACTTAAAGCATAAAATGTTGGAGGAATTACAAGTGTATAGAGAAAATTAAAGGGAACGAATGTAGAAACTTCATACAAGTAAGTATACTATCCATAATGAATTGAATGTCACAAATAATTATGACACGAACAATGATATTATAAAAAATTCTAAAATTAAAATTGAGAATTATGATAGTATACCAAATTATAATGCAAGTTCACATACAAGTTTTATGGTTTTTAATTTTGATGATGATGATGATGATGATGATGATGATGATGATGATGATCATGATGATGATGATGATGATGATGATAGAATGCATGATGATGTAAATTTCATGGAAAAACCAATTGGTGAAAGTAACAATCAAGAAAATGATATGGGAACACCATTAAATGAACAAACTAGCAATGAATAAAATAATATAGATACATAGAATCAATCAAATTTAACACTAAAAATGCCTCCTAGAATTTTGAAAATAAGACCCATGTATTTAATTGAAATTCATGAAAATATTTTCAAACCAATGCCTAAAAAAATGTCATGGCACCATATGAGAAGAAAATTTAAAAATTTTGGGACTTACACTTTCAAAAATTAAATGAAACTCAAATATGCTAATTGTTTGTTACATTGATGAAAGTGCATAAGATGAGACTTAAAATAAACACCCTATGAATAAGAAAATCTAATATTGATGGTGTAAACATGGAAATTGTTGAGAATTTTAATAATGCATACCATCAAGTAGGTGTGAAAAAACATACCAAATATGGCAACATTGTTTGATGTGTTATTGCAACTTCTGTTGTATGTTTCCAAACAAAGAATAAATGATTGATTAGACAAATAAGTCGAGCATTTCACATAAATAGATAAAAAATAATGAAATCAATTGGGATACATAGAAGAATTAACGTTTCTAATAATCCCTTGTGGGTATTCTTTGGTAGACTCCCACAAAAAGACAAGGCTATAACTGATTCCCTATAAGATTTACTTGTAGAATTTTGGAAAGATAACACAAGGGTATTACCTAATATTAGAGATGTATTAAAAATAAAATTTAGTTCTCATAATTGTGAACCACAACCTAAACATTTTTCGGATATGACTCAAACACAATTATACTCTAAATTTGTTAAAAAAAATCCACAAATTTCTATTATTCAAAGATATTTTGAAATGGATAAATCCTTTTATGTGAAAACAAATCACACATTCACTACATATTATTATAGGCAACATGTTAAGTTTTTGATGCATTATGATATGTTTCATCATGTTTATTGTACCTTACATATTGATAACATTTTGCAAGAGTGTAGAGTGGAATGCCCACCAAAATCATCAAGGGAATTTATTTCATCTATTTTTTGTGAACGACGAGATGGACAATTTTTTTTTTAATAAGGCATGTTTGGATGGAAATTGCAACATTTGTGGTGTATTTCCAAAATTGAAAAAATGTACCCATGAGGAGAGTACACAAGCAATTAGACAAGAATTGGTTGGTTTTACTAAATATAAATTTGTGACATATCAATTAAAAGATGGAAAGGAATATAAAAGGTACAAGCTTGTTACAAAATAAATACTTGTTTCTAAATTTATGGATAAATGCAGGGAGGAAATTGTATATGATTATGCAAGGCACAAACATAGAGCTTGATGCCTAAATGAAAAATTCAAGTTAAGTAAGGACACATTCCCAATTGGTACTTTTGTTTTAGTAGTTGAATTTGCAAATAATTACACATTGTAACCACAAAGAGAGGTTCAGTCATAATACTACCATCCATTATAGGTTTCCATTTTTGTGCATATAGTATTCATGCATTCACATGATAGTATAGAGTGTGATTGAAAAATATTAATGGAGTACAACTTATATGTCAAAAATGTTTGAACACATTCTTTAGAGTATGTATAAGGTTATTGTTGACCAAATTTTGACCCTAAGTCAAAATTGCTCACCCCTTATAGGTTAAAAGTTCATAAAGGTGTCTAATGTTTACCATGGTATTTTTATGGTGTTAATCAATCTTAAATATTCCTATATGGTCATATATGTCCTTGTCTAGCATTTTCTAAGTTTTGGTCTTACACTCACTTGTCTATTCCTATGGTCAATCACAAGTCTTAGAATGGTCAAAAGTATAATATAGTCTAGGGTTATTGTTAAAAGATTATTGAGGTGTAATTAATGTCATATTATCATGATCTAGATTTTATTTTACTCTTACTTGCAAAAAATAATATTTTGGCCACTTTTGGGCCCATGAAGAAGAGTTGGATATGACACCTCAAGAAGAGAACATTTTAGGAATAATCCAAATGCCATTGATGTCAAAAAAATCACAGATGGTTCAAGAATAGTTAGATTCTGATACAACCTATAATTTAATGATTAATCTTGGTTAAATGACATTTTATAAGCACATGTATGGCCTTGCAAGATCCATTTTCAGTTACAAATAGTTTTTCACTTGGGCTCCCTCAGATCATTTTTTAGATGTGAACCAAATTTAAAGTCTAAATGGCACTCCATAGTACTTTTATCATCCATCACTATCTTCACAAGCTCAGGGAGGCAAATTTGCATTCAACGGTACGACCAGGATAGAGAGATTTACGAGCTAAAAATTTGGCCATTGGTAGGGCTCCAAGTAAAATTAAAATAACTGGAATTTTTTGCATATTTCTGGCCTCTTATTCATTAATGATTGTTCATAGTGACAAAAGGTCACTATGGCCTATTCATCTGAGAGGGGTATGCTCTTGAACATGGTTCTCAAGATCAGAAATCTATGGAGAGGAATGATTCTGAAGTAGTTTTTATAGGTCTTATATAACCTTTTAATGGTGGTTTCATTATCCAATTCATCTCTATGAGTGGATTTAATTGGGAATAAGAATCTCTTTATGTACATGCTATTTTAATGGGTTCTACTATAAGCTATTATTTCCTCTTCATGATAGTGATTATCATATGTTACTAATGATTAATTATTAATGTAAAACCCCTCATTTTCATGGAGTCTATGTTATTTTATATGAGATGTTTTTTAGCCCATATCCTTCAAGTATGCTTATTTTTGGAGACATTGTCAATGTTTGAATAGGTCTAATGGAGTTTGATTGATAATTTAGGATCAATTACTAGTGATAAATCATGGTGTAGATTTTTTAAATAGTT
Organism: Torreya grandis; assembly: GCA_037957365.1. Lineage (NCBI taxonomy): Eukaryota > Viridiplantae > Streptophyta > Pinopsida > Cupressales > Taxaceae > Torreya > Torreya grandis. The sequence continues at coordinate 738,158 of JARHVA010004053.1, read as the reverse complement.
TCATACTCCTAGAAGTGAAAAATAGATGAATAAATGAGCCCATATGCACACTCTCTAATAGGATTCATAGTTGCCTCCTCAGTATGCATATTATAGGGACTGTGAATTTGATGGGAGATGATTAAGAGTTATAAAGAGGACTAATTCATATATTCATGTATTAAATGGTATATAAACACCTCACTACCATCATCAAGTTGATTCCAATTGACTGGATACTCTAATTCTCAACTCACTAACCTTTGCATTGGTTGACTATGTATAGTCTGTATAGGATCAGTTAGGTGAGTTGAAGGGGGTTACATAAGATCCTTGTCAAAAACCTCTATATTCCATTGAAATAGTGATAATGAATGAAAATAAAGATGTCAGTGGCTTGACAATGTTGAAGTAGTTCAAGAATTCAAATAGTGCCTCTATGTAGACCTTATAGTCTATAGTGACCTACAGGCCCTAAGCTTGCAAGTCCACATTTTGGACCAAAATCAATGACAAATAATCACTAGAATGTCTCAAACATGGAGATCCCAACTCCATTTTAGGTGATATAAGTTCTTGATGAGACTAATAAATTACTCGAATAGTCAAAAGGATAATAGACTGAGTGGACAGTCTAAGAGAACACTTATAGTACCATATATAAATTGAGTAAGGACAAGTGGTTTGAAGTGTTAGTAGAGGTGTTGAGACATGTTTGAATGTTTATTGAAATTTATTGGATACCTCAAGTAGATTTAAGAGAAATGAAAAGTCCATTGGTGTGAATGTGAGGTTTGAAAACACAGCATGTAGTCCTATCCCTAAAGAACACCTATAGGCTACATGACATAGACTAATATCATACATAAGTAAAGAAAATGGAAAAAGTATTGAGAGAGGTTCTGATCCTAATTGAGATTGCAAACAATCCAAGTATCATTGAGAGGGATATTGGTATGATTGTGAGATCTGAAGCCTAATAAATGTAGTCATGACTCCAAACACATACCCTAATAGGTAGTTGCAAGCCTATTTGAGGAATAACTTAGTTACACACCTAAAGAGAAGGGTAGTGTGTGTTGGGAAATTATTTTAAGCCCATTTGGAAATTTTATTTGAGTGTAAATCCATTGAAAAGGTCAACAATGTTATTGAGGACTAATTTTCATAGGTGCAGTCAATATAGTAAACATTTACCTATAGGTTACTAATAGAGGATCAGTTATAATTAGACATTAAATTAGGGGCAGAGCATGTTTGGAGATGTTTGAACCTAAGTGGAACCTCCAATGTGATCATGAAATTTGAGTTCAATGATTTAAGGGTAAGAACTTGAAACATCAAACACACAATCAAGTAGCCCTTATGAGCATCTACATGTAGGAACGATACAATGGGCTAGTGCTAAGTCTAAAGAATAAATGAATATATGTGTGTTTTAGATGTGTTTAAAACCTAATTGAAGACTATCAACACAAAGTTCAAGAATACTAAGAAGGAATCTATTGGTGTAGTGAATGAGGCCTCAAACTCAAATTATAGTCAATCGATTCATGAACACATGTATGCTATATAAGCACAGGTAGGTCATAGGCCTTAAAGGGACAATATATGTAAAGGAATCAGAGGTTTGTATCTCATTTCAAAATAGGTTAGATAGGAGTTTTGAAACCAAGAGGAAAATAGAGAATACTAATCAAAGATGATTTTTGAAACCTACACACAGTCAATCAACTCACACACAGTCAAGCACAATCACAGGCCTATAGTTAGTCTTGATAAATTGAAGTGTTGAGACCTCTAAAGGCATGCTCATGCTTTGAAATTCGGTAAGAGCGATTTTATGAGTTATAAAAGACATCCATGGTCTCCTTGAAGTTAGACAAATAGTGGAAGTACTCATTGTTTCATCTCAAACCGTACCCACTCCTTGGGCAAAGGTAAAACAAGAGACTTAGGGGTCCACATGAGATTAAATGCATAAACCAAGCAATATAGACCTCATGAAGGGACTTTGAGGGTAGTGAACAGTCATATAAGAGATCTCCATACACTTCCAAGGTACACACATATTCAATTTTCCATCAAATGCCCTTAAGGGCTATCATGAAGGTAACAAAGCCATAACTCCAAGTACCCTTACTAGTGTATCTTGAGCATACAAATGGGTAATGAAGATATAAAAAGATGATTGTGTCATAAATTCATGTAGGTTCTTGTTTGAGATGATAGTTAAGAGTGGATTTTGATTCAAATCACATGATAAGGAAATCAAAAACTTGTTTATAAGTCTAAATCCTTTTTATTATCATCATATGATATAAAATAAGTTGTTTATAAGTCTAAAACTGATCTAATTGGATTTTTGACCTTTTGGAACTTAATTAGGCCTAGAAACCCAAAAACATGGTCATAGTCCAGAATTTTTTCTTTTCAGAAACCAATGAGTTAATACTAGTTTCTAAAAAATAAAATTAGTCTCTAATAATTTTAAGGGTTGTCTATAATATATCGCAAAAGGATAGATTGCAAAAATAATTATTTTTGAGGTCTAGATGCTTAAATTGGTCCTGTAGCAATCTTGAGACTGAATAGAGGGTTTGATGGCTTAAAGTGATCTATTGAATGTTTGAATCCATTGAAAGGATTTCCACGAGTCTAATAACCATACCTTGAGTTTCTGAATGACCTTCAAGAGGAATTTTGTCAATAAAAAAGAGTTCCAAAGAGGTTTTACAATAATACAAATGACTATACCTGAATTTATAAATTGACATTAAAAGAAGTTTTCAAAGAAAGGTTCATTAGTGTCATCATAATGCAAGGTGTTTAATAAACCACAAAAATACAAGAATGAAGGATGCATAGAAATTATGTATGAAACATAGAAATGACTCAATACTTATATTTTATAAAATCAAACAATCCTTCAAAGTGGCCAAATCATGAAAATCTAACCATTGCCTCAAATATTGATGGGGTACATTACCCGCATCTTAAAGTTGATGTCAATAATTAAAAAATAACTTCTAATATTACCACATTATAAAAGTTGGAATATAATATCTGAGTAACACCACTTACTAGTTTTTCCACAATCTTTTGAGTATATCATATCACCTATTACATGTGGCCCAAAGATAGTGGACCTTTACACTTTAGAAAACAATAGTTGACTGATATGAAAGTAGTTATTAGTATTACAAACTAGTGTCTTCTTATTCAAGATGATATGAAGGAGGTTAGTATACTATATAACTAATATGGGGGACAAGTACCAATGATTTATAATAGTGAGATAACAATAAGTTATCAATAGACACAACACTATTAGCACTTATGCAATATAAACAATTTTTGAAAGCACAGCTACCACGTGGTATCTAGGCTCCTGAATTTGAGGACTTTTTGGATTAAATAGTTCTCAATATTCCACAAATACCACAACAACCAACCACCCAAAAAAAAACACTTAAAAATCTAAAAATATGTTCAACTTTTTGGTTGTCGACGTGTTTATTGTCAACGTGGAATATTCAAGCTTGCTCGTTCGGAGTCGTTCGTTGTTCACCATTCGTCGTTTGCCATCCGTCCTCCGCTGTCTAGTTTACCGTCTATTTACGGCCGTTTAAAAGGATTTGATGTTTGGCACTTGGGCAAAGAGCTATGGATAGGTCTGACACCCAAGCATAGACTAGAGGTCATTTTGTTGGCTTAATAGGTTGGTTTTATGTGTACATTTTTGAATTGGGGCGTTTGACAAGCTCTGACCTACTAATGACATGCTTCGGTGTACTTAGAATGTGAGTTGGCAATTGTAATTGGAGAAGTGAACCATAAACAACTAGGATTAAAAACGCGAAACAAAGAATTATTTCCCATATTCTGCTCAACTATTGAAGTATTTTCAGCAAAATCTAAGACTATTTTCATAATATTCCTTGTCTTACTTTTTAATAAGATATAGGTCATGACTCCAGTTTATAACACGGAGGGAGTAGAGGGAGTAGTTTATTGCGGTGTAGTTGGCTGTTATACAGCAATTTATCAATACATGCCTTGGTATTTGTATGCGGATTCATGTTTCTTAACACCGTTCTAACAAGAATTTAGTCATATTCGCTAGTTGAAAGCTCAAAAAAAAAGTTTTCCACCATAGCCGTTCAAAGATAAGTCATATATTAATAGGTATTTATAGGGCAGATTAAATGAATGTTTAAACAGGTTCCCCATAATAAATTCCCATGGCTTCATGGAAAGACCGTAGAGCACATCAGAGCTTTGGATTCAGAGAAATCCAACATCCCATTACTGTCCGAATCAAATCTGCATATCATTTTCATGCAGTGCTGTAGATCCTGGCCTTGCGGAATTAATCCCATCGTCGAGAGGACTTGTTGAAGTTCTGCAAGAGACATATATCCATCTTCATTCCGATCAAAAACCCTGAATGCTTCCATCAAATCCTTCGGCTCATCTTGTTCTTCATTGTTGAAGATGGACTGATATAAATGCACAAATTCTTCCAATTGCAGGTGGTTACAGTCGTCCTGAGTTTTGGAAAGAGGCGTACTGGTACTGTTGATTGTGCATCTTAGATCTTCTTCAGAAATTTGCATTCCGAGCTTATTTACGAAGCCGCAGATTTCTTCCACTGTCACTATTCCATCTGCATTTTCGTCCACCAATTCATATACTCTTCGAATTTCATTCAGATCGGGCATTTCAAGTATAACAAACGTAGCAAAAATCTTAAAATATTATAACAAGCAGAACCAAAATAAAATCTAAATTCTGATCAATACCACAAACCAAAGAAACTGCAAAGTAACCGAGAGTACGGGTATAGGATATAAGGATTATTGAGTATTTATAAGAGGGAGAAAAGAAGGTTCGAGGGCGTTACAAGGAAAAGAGAAAGATTCGCAGTAGCCGCCAAGGACAAGAAAAGTTGAAGGAAGCAGCTCCGTCAAGATTTTCAAACGGTGGGTAGAAAACCGTTTCTTCGTTCACACCTTAATAGCGATGACTTTTATTCAACAGTTGCGAACTAGAGGGCTAATACGTCAAAAAGCATTAGTGCACATTTGACATAAATGGCTATCAATTATATTATAAATTCTAATTACTCATATATATATATATATATATATATATATATATATAAAATTTCACCATTAAAGAAATAAAGAGGCATGATTTAGAGACGTGTCTTCAATATCATGAGATTAGATGATATCCGTCAAGATCTATTAATGGAAAATAATATTTAATGTCAATTAGAATTTGATATTATTAGATATATGACAATAAAATTAAATTTTGGATCTTTTTGTGGTGCATTGTATAGCCCACTCCTTGACAGGGGGGTGCGGGGGCACAATCCCTCAACAACCCCCTCGCCGCCCCCCAATATTGTCCTGAGGGGTCCAACGAGGCAGCAAAAAACTAAAGGAGTTAGAAGAAAGATCAATTCCATCGAATTCTATTTTAAGAAGGAAAGTCTTAATGGAATTTTTTCATTATATTTTTAGGAGGAGGAATCCTAATGGCGTTTTGCCAATTAGGTGTATTTGTCTTTGTGGAGTTGCATGTAATATATACAACGAGTTTATATGTAATCTATACAATGATTTTACATGTAATTGGTTCATATTAGAATTAATAAGGGTTGATATCTTACACCGTTAATGTTTCCTTAGCTTTTCTAAGGTTTTGGTATGTAAATCATGTGTTTTATCTATTTAATTATCTCTGTTATTGTATTCTATTATTATTCTATTGTTCTAAAGTGTGTGGTTTCCTAACAGATCTAAAAAATTAAGATAATCAGATAATGGTGTACAAGCCAAGGTTCCAATCCTTAAAGTGTCCAAACCGTTAAGTTTCATTTCTAACAACAATGAGGAAAGAAAAAATTATATTTTAAAAAATATGTTCATCTAATCCAGGGTTCCAAAATCTTACAAAGTTTGTTGCACCTTTTCTCAAATCACTAGGAAAATATAGTTCTTCTTCTTGCCCTAATTGGGAAACTATATCTAAAAATCTTAAGGAAAATAATATGTGTTTTTGGGTATGTATTACACATATTTTGGTTAGATTACCAAGCCCTTAGATGTTTGTATAATATTGGAAAAAACACTCCAAAAAGATATAATAATTCATCATCAAAACGAACTAGTGCAACGTAATGTGTCGCTAACAGAAATATTAATTCTTCAATGAATTATTTAATGATTGTTTGATCTATCTAAATTCATGTTGACATTCAATAGGTTATTTTTAAAAATAAATTAATTTGATAGATTTTAATTGACTATTTTTCAATGCCTTATATTGATAAATAAATAGATCCCGAAATGAACTTTGTTGTAAGTGTATATTTATAGATGATTTTAGTTCAAATTAGGAGCCTATTGATATGAAAAACAACATCAAATGGTCAAAAAGGAGAAAAAGGTGGGATAAGACATGGGACGAGAGGAAAAATAATCTAAAAGAACCATACTCCCTGATCATACACTACTGCTTTGGACATGTTTGAAATATTAATGCACATTCAAGACAAGGAGCCCTGGTTGTGTTAAAACCTAGGATGGGGGAAGATCCTAGTTGGAGGGCATCGACAGAATGTACATGGACCAATATAAATCAATAAATGCTTTTAATTTAAACTAATAATCAACAATTACATAAGCATCTAAGAAACCATGCAATATAATAGCCAATAAATTTGTAGGGACAATTTATATGTGCCTACATTTTTCTCTACTTTGATATGCATGTGTGTACACATGCATGCCAAAGTGAAGGAATTATAGGCATGGATAGGTGCACAAGGGTTATAACACTAAGTAAAATTACACTAATCCATACAGTGATGCATGTAAGAGAAATTTTAATCTGTATACAATAAAATAATAAATAAATACATGCACCTATATACTAATGGGGGTATAGAATTGAATTACCTATAAAAAAATGAAAATGGGAAATGGGTTTTATAAATACATAACATATTTATTATACAAAGAGGTCACAAATGTTCCACTAGTGCTCCTAAGATAATCTAGTTTAGTATACTACAATTAATAAAACACGTCTAGTTTAACTTATATATACAATGGCATAGACTATAGTGCATCCACTTTTTTCAAATATTTGGAAGTATGTGTTTAACCCTAGAATATAGATGTGAGGAATCTATGGTTAAATTGGTATAGATAGCCTAGGGCACAATAATGGTAGACTATATCTAGATCAGGCTAATTATTTATGAAACTCAGATAGAAAAAATACTAAATTTATTATGTTGAGATGCTAAAGATAAAAATTAAAACTATGTTAAATATTGAAATGATAAAGAAAAATGGATAGATGGTTTTGATGCTCATATATATATATATATATATATATATATATATATGAAACAACCAGGAAGTAGATTGGATCTAGATTCTAGATAAGTCACTTGATTCTAGAAATTTTAGCTATGTAGCTACAGACACTTGTATCGATTACGATTGTTGTGGCAATGCTATTATTTGACTCAGATGTAGTTATCTAGTATGGAATACCTACTGAAACTAGATGGGACCAACTTGATGCTTTTGGGTTATTTGTTAGATTAACTCTAATGCATTCAGATCTAGGTCATGGAGTGTCACTCCTTGTGAAATAGTAAAACCCTAATTATTCATCTTCATGGTGGCTATGAGAAAATAGGTTAATGGGAACATGGTGTTGATATGTCCCAAAGAATCCTATGTTAATGAATATTGCCTACATAGCCAATACTCTAAAGGGGGCCTCATACTTATGTAGTACTCCAATAGGTCTTGGCTTGTGTGTGAGTCATGCAATGCGTGATAATCAAATACAATAGTGGCCTAGCTTGTAACTTGGTAATACTGTCTCATAGAGTGTTCCTTGTAATGAAATTAATTAGATAATTCTCAATAATAAAATTAAATATCATAGAATTAAGAGTAGAATAAACAGATCCATAACAACATTTGGTGAAAGAGCAGAATACTTGAATATTATGCCTGAGTCACTTCAAAGGGGAAACCTCCACAACAATGCAATAACAATCAACTTTGTAATATGATGATAAAAAACTAACCACTACCTTCTATATATACTCTTCTTAGCCATGGTTATTTCATATGCTAACCATACTAAGAATGTCGATAAATTCAATAAGATAATATGAATGTGTGTAAGCAACAAGTTGGCCACACATATCCTTACATGTAGTATAGGGTAACGTTGTAGCATGCTCCTCTCATCCAAAATAACATTATCCTCAACATTGAATCAAACCAAGATGCTACTACATGAATGCTTCATCCTCCCATGTTGTATCTTCAAAATGTAGGTTCTTCTATTTGACCAACTACTCATTAATGGCTTTGGTCCAAATTTTCTTAGTGTGTATGTGAAGGATATCTTCAGGGTCCAAAATGATGTAACCTTCTTCAGCCAATTCAAGTAACCCAATCTGAGTGTAAACACTATGTCCAATTACTTTGTTTAGGTAAGATACATAGAATACCAAATGTATGTGAGTATTTGTAAAGACTTGGGGTCTTAATGGTTTCATATTTGTTTCATTGACATGTCTTTCTTCAACCACATATTTTTGGACATCCCCCTTGAGTCCCTCCCAAAAAAATCTTTCTTGAATCTATGATATGTTTTCAAAAATTATGAGTGACCTTCTAGTGGAGATGCATGAAGTTTCTAAATGATTTTCTTTTTGAGTAGAGAATACTTACAAAGATATAATATGTCTTTATACCATAATGTGTTCCATTTTCATGAAAAAATTATTATTTCCTCCAAAACCCTATTAATTTTTTTGAATAAAATCATGGCTAGCATTGTCATTCTCCCATTTCAATCTTGTTTTTTCTAGTCAATTTACTTGCCAAGTAGTCACTGCACATAACAATGCCTCAATTAATTCATCTATCTAGGATAGCAAATCTTCCACCACATTCTCTTTTCCTTTCTTATAGACTATTTAAAAATCATAGCCTATATTTTAGTAACCCATTTTTTTTGTTCTTCAAATGAAAATCATTATTCCAAAAAATATTTGAGACTATCATGATCAGTCTTTACCTAGAAATGATGACCTATCAGATAAGGTCTTCATTGATTGATTGCATACATAATAGCCATCATCTCTGTCTCATAGATCAGATTTAGTCTATTTTTCCCCTTCAATTGGTGACATTAAAATTCCAGTGGCATGCCTTCTTACATGAGTATATAAAACCATGCCATATCTTGATGCCTCACACACCATAAAAATAGTTTTTGAAAAATATGGAGCAGCGAAAATTAGAGGTGTGCACATAGCCATTTTCAACTATTCAAACATCTTGGTAGCTAAACCATTTCATTTGAACGATTCTTTATTCAACAAAGAGGTTACTGGGGCTATAATTCTACCACTATTTGTGATAAACCTATGATAGTAATCAGTTAGCCCCCCAAATACTCAGAGGTTCTTAAAGTTTTTGGGAACTTGCCATTCTATCATCACTTGATTTTTTTACGGTGAACTTTCACTATTCCATATGAAATAAGATGACCCATGTAATCCACCTCTTGGAAACAAAAATCACATTTGTAAGGTTTGGCATAATGTTTTTGTTCCAAAATTGAAAGTACATGTTTCACATGCTTCAAATGGTCATCCTAATTTTTGATGTAGATGAGGATATCATCAAAAAACATTAATACAAACTTTCACAAAAATGACATAAAAATAATATTCATCAAACTCTGAAGTGTAGATGGTGCATTTGTAGGCCAAAAGGCATGACCATAAATTTATAATGGCCTTCATGAGTTCTAAAACTTATTTAGGTATCTCCTCTTTATAGATTTGAATCTGGGGAAACCCAGAATGAAGGTCTAACTTGGTAAAATAAATAACACTATGTAATTCATCTAGCAAATAATCAATTACTAGAATAAGAAACCTATCTTTGATGGTGTGCTTATTGAGTTCTATGTGGTCTATACCATGACCATAAGGGATGAATATTCATTTTTACTATGTCAAATAATTCCTTCCTTCAACATCTCTTTTACCATATTTTCAATTTCACTCTTCTAAGCATAGGGATACATGTAGGGTCTAATGTTGGGAAGTGTACTTCCTAAAATGAGCCTAATGGCATAATCATGTGCATGACTTGGAGGAAGTCCTTTTGGCATGTCACCAAAAAAAACATACTGGTCATTCAATAGTTTTTCACAATCAGGATGTGTAGACTCTTTGGTTAGTTGAACCTATATGGAAAATAGGTGTGCGACAAATCCCTCAGCATCTTTTATAAGAATCTTAGTCATCTAGTGGGAACTAACTAGTTGGGGATATTTTTCTCATAATCCACATAGTTCAAAGGTCATGCCTTCTAATGGGAACCTCATAAATAGTTCCTATAAACTCATTGCAATAGTGTCATAGTGGTGAGCCACTACACTCCCAAAATAATGTTAGATACTCCCATGAGAATAGAAAACATAAGATAATCTAATATATAGTCTCCCATAATAAGTTTAATGCTATGATATTTTATAGAATAATTGACGGTACCACCATCTAAAATAATGACCTTAAATTATGGAGTTGGATAAATGAAACAATTCAAACAAGTACCCAACTTATTGTTGATGAAGTTATGTGTACTCCAAAAATCAACATAGTCACGTTCTATTTCTTCAAGAAACCTATTCCCTTAAGATTTTAAAGATTATTAATGCCTGATATTGTGTGACAAGAAATAATTTGTTGAAAATCCTAAGATTCATCTTTAAGTTCTTCCAAACTTACCTCTTAATCCTCATCATCTTCTTCCTCCTCATTGACACCATCAATGTAAAACAACTTCTTTTCAGCACATCGATGTCCTTTTCTCCATCTGCTATTGTAGCCAAAATACAAGCCTTTTACACGCTTTTCTTTAAATTACTGAGGTGTTGATCAGGTAGGCTACAGAAATGACAATGCTAGGAAGGTGCATTTATGAACATGAGTGAAAAGTCTTGGTTTGATAAACTTTTTTTCTTTAGCCAGATGTGCCCTTGGTATGGATTCAAATACATTACTGAGATGAAACATCTGAACCTCTAATTGGATGTTATATTTTGGGCCACTCAAAAATAGGTTATTCATATTTTCCTCAGCGATGTCTACCATATGTAAGAAGAGATTCTCAAACTAACGAATATAATCCTTTACAATCCTAAGTTATGATAAGCAGGGATTAGTTTATTGCGGTGTAGTTGGTTGTTATACATCAGTTTATCAATATCATTCCTTGGTTTTCCAATGTCGATTTATGGTTCTTAAAACTGTTATAATAGGAATTTAGTCATATTCACTAGTTGAAATCTCAAAAAAAAATGTTTTCCACCATAGCCTTCAAAGATATTATATAAATCAGTATTTAAAGGGAAAATTAAATAAAAGTTTAAACAAGTTCCCAATAACAAATTACCATGGATTCATGGAGAGAGCATAGAGCTCATCATAGTTTTGAATTCAGAGAAATCTAACATCCCATTACAGTTTGAATCAAATTTGCATATCATTTTTAGGCAGTGTTGTGGATCCTGGACTTGCAGAACTAATCCCATCGTGGAGAGGACTTGTTGAAACTCTGTAGAAGAGATATATCCATCTAAATTCTGATCAAAAACCCTTAATGCTTCAATTAAATCCTTTGACTCATCTTCTTCTTCATTGTTGAAGATGGACTCATATAAATTTACAAATTCTTCAAATTACAGGTGGCTACACTTGTCCTGAGTTTTGGAAAGAGGGGTATTGGTATTGTTGATTATATATCTAAGATCTTCTTCATAAATTTATATTCTGAGCTTATTAACGAAGCTACACATTTATTCGATGCTCAGTATTCCATCTCCATTTTCATGCACCAATTCATATACTCTTCAAATTTCATTTAGATCAGCAATTTCAAGTATAACAAATGTAGCAAAAATCTTAAAATATTATAGCAACTAGAACCAAAATAAAATAAAAATTCTGATCAATGCCAATAAAAAACAAACTGCAAAGTAACCAAGAATATGGGTATAGGATATAAGGATTATTGAGTATTTATAAGAGGCAACAAAGAAGGTTCCAGGGCATGACAAGGAAAAAGGAAAGATTTGCAATAGCCGCCAATGACCAGAAAAATTGAAGGAAGCAACCCCGTCAATATTTTGAAATGGCAGGTAGAAAACATGGGACTGTTTCTAAAAGAAGAGGCAGAGGAGAGTGATGCAAAGCAGGATAGAACAGAGCACAGAGGAAAAAAAAATAAAGAGCAAAAATTAAAACACAGAAATGAGCCAAGCTGATTTCTCTATTTCATATATCTTTCAAAGCATACACTAATAATGATCAAAAAACATATATATCATTTTTGCTCTTTTTCATTACCCTCAGAATATGTAGAAAAATAAACTCCACTATTTTCTGGTTGTTCTGGCTATTGCTACAACAATAACACTATCTGCTTCCTCAAGCTATTACTACAACAATACTGGTTGCTTTGTTTTTCATCACATTCGACTATCTATTAAAATGACTACATTCATCTATTAACAAAATAAGACTATCTAGAACCTTCGTATGATCCCAGGAACTGAGGAAAAATAAAAACATTTAATTACATTTAATTAAGCTAGCTGGGAAATCTTGCTTAAGAAGATTTTGTATTTGATTTACATTTAAATCTGCCCTGTATTTAAAATTGTAAAATATTGTTTAAATGCACATAGTTGGGGAAGGAGTCCTCACACGTATGAGCAGATTTGAAAATTCATTGAGGTACCAAAAATGGAATGTCTATGATGCAGAAATAAATGCAAGGTAGTTGGGATTATTTCCAACACTCCCCCTTAATCACAACTGCTGTATTCCATGATGCCCAAGTTGTCTCTTTGATGAACAAAACTTTCATTTCCTAATGGCTTTGTGAAGATATCAACACACTGTTCTTAGGACTTGCAATGTTCAAAAACATTTTCACCATCATTGATTAATTCTTTTATGAAATGATACCTTGTGTCAATATGTTTGCTTATTTTATGAAATACTGAGTTCTTGTATATTGCAATTACTGATTTGTTATCATAATAGATTGTAGTTGCCTCTTCTTGTTCATGCCTTAAATCTTTTAGCACTTTTCTCATTCAAATGGCTTGACATGCTACCCCTATTGTTGTAACATATTCAGCTTCAGCTATAGATAGAGAAACAATTAGTTGTTTCTTGGAGGCCCATGAAATGACACCCAAAGCGAAATGAAATGCATACCCTGGAAGCTCTTTCTATCATCTAAAATTTTTGCCCACACTCTCCTTGTATCCAACTAGCTGTAAATCATTTGTTTCACCATATAAAATGCCATATCCTTTGGTTCCATTCGCATACCTTAGGATTCTTTTACCTATTTTCCAATGTGTGTCTTTTGGAGACTTCATGAACCTTGAGATCAAACTTACGCCATACATTATATATGGCCTTGTGGTTTTTAGGTACATGAGACACCCAATAAGTCTCTTATACAAAGTTGGATCTACAATGGATCCTTTATCATCCTTACTTAACTTAAAACCTATGATAATTGGTGTTGGTGATGATTTGCAATTCAACATGTTAAACCTTTTCAAAATATCATTTGCATACTTTGTTTGAGAGATGAATATACCACTTTCATTTTGATTCACCTCAATGTCTAAAAAAAATTTCATTAGTCCCAAGTCAGTCATTTCAAATTCCTTTTTCATATCTCCTTTGAACAAATCAATTGAAAAGTCACCCATGAATATCAAATCATCAACATATAAACATACAATTAGAATTTCTCCTTTTTCAATCATCTTTGTGTACAATGTAGGCTCGTTACTGCACCTATTGAAGCCATTTTGTAGGAGATATGACTTAATTATGTTTTACCAAGCTCTTGGGGCTTGCTTGAGACCATATAATGCTTTCTTGAGTTTATAAACTTTGTCTTCTTGGCCTAAAATCTCATACCTAGGTGGCTATTCCACATAAGCTTCTTCTTCAAGATAGCCATTTAAAAATGCTAGTTTTACATCCATTTGATAAATAGGTCACTTTTTTTGAGCTGCTATGGTAAGTATCTTTCTTATGGTGTCTAAACATGCTACAGGAGCAAATGTCTCATTGTAATCAACCCTAGGTTGTTGTGAATATCTCTTTGCCACTAGTCTTGCTTTATGTTTTTGCACATCACCATTTGCATCTATTTTGGTTTTATAAACCCTCTTCACTCCTATGACATCCTTGTCTTTTGGAAGACTCACGAACTCCCTTGTTTGATTCTTTTCCATTATATCAATTTATTCATCCATTGTATTTACCCATTTATCATCCTTAATTGCATCTTCATAATGAATTGGATATTCTATTTTTGAATAATTTGCAAAAGAGAAATCAGACCTGCATGTTCTCACCTTCATTTTTCTCATACATGTCTCTTATACTTCTTATTTTTTTATCTCCTTAATCTTACCAATGTGGGATTTGACATATCACTTGCACTAAAACTTGTGGAATGTGGACTTGATGATCATGCACTAAAAATCACTGTTGTAGATGGTGTTTGTTGTCCACTTGTTGGAGTGCTTTTTTGAATGCATGCAGTTGCCCTTACACTTGATGATGGTGTCATTTGTGGACCACTTTGTTGAGCTTGAATGGGTGTGGAAGGAGTCACATTTGAAGGAGTATTTGCTTGTATAAAAACTTCATTTTCCTCTTGTGGTATGCTTGTTGATATGTTGACTATTTTCTCTACACTTCCATCCCATGCTTCCTCTTCTATGAATTTCACATCTCTATTGATTATAACCATTTTTTTTTATTGGATTATATAACTTGTAAGCCTTTGATTCAGTATTATATCCAATAAATATGCATTTTTCTCTTTCGTTGTCTATTTTTTTTCTCAATTCATCTAGTACATGTGCATATGTTACACATCCAAAAAACTCATTTGAGCAACAATATGTTTTCTTCCAGTCCATGATTCTTAGAGATTCATATTTTTTACACTTTTAATTAGACATATATTCATAATATATGTTACACAAGCTATAGCTTCAGCCCAATATTCATTTGACAAATGTTTTGCTTTCAACATGCTTCTTGCCATTTCCATGATTGTTTTATTTTTCCTTTCAGATACCCCATTTTGTTGAGGTGTGTATCTAGTTTTGAATTGATTTTGAATCCCATGGTCTTTACAAAAAATTATAAATTCATTTGAGATGTATTCGCCACCTCTATCCATTCTCAATGTTTTCATGTAGTGCCCACTTTGCTTTTCAACAAGAGCCTTGAATTGATGGAAGAAATCAAACACTTCACTATTTTGCCTTAGAAAGTGGACCCATGATTTCATTGAATAATCATCAATAAAAGTTAAAAATGAGTAACTTCCACGAATTTAATGTGTTTGCATTGGCCCACATAAATCTGAATGAACAATCTTTAAAGGTGCTTTTGCTCTCATTGACTTACTTTTTGGGAATGATTCTCTATGTTACTTTCCCAAGATACAACTTTCACATACTCTTTCTGATTTCTCTATTAATGGCAAGCCCTTTACCATACTCTTGCTATTTAGTAGGTTCAAACCTCCAAAGTTGAGATGCCCAAATCTTAAATGCCATAACAAATTTTCATCTTGTATTTCTGCTTGAAAGCTTGTTTGTGTGACTCCTACAACTTCTTCTTTATCCTCTTGTGGGTTCATTGTGGGATGTGATTGAGCATATTCCACATTCAAATCTAGCTTAATATTTAAGGGAAACATTATATTTCTTGTCATTTGGACTTTGGTAATGAGTTGGTTACTTGGAAATTTATCTAAAATTGTGCACTCTTTGTTTTTAAAAAACACTCTATACCCCTTTTGAACGAGCTACCCTAAGCTCATCAAATTATGTTTTAGATCAGGCACAAAATATACATCAAAAATATACTTCTTCTCCCCCTATTTAGTTAAAATGTTGATGAAACTAAAAATGTATTGTCATTACTCAATGTGACATCAGATTTTACACTTTCATCTAAACTTGAGAACATTTCTAGGATCACTGTCATGTTATTGCTATAACCTAAGTCTAAAACCCATATATCTTTTTCATTTTATTGTGCAAAATTACATGCTAAAAACATTGAGCTTTGTTTTGGTTTGACATTTTGGTTTTCTCTTGAAAAATTTGCACTTTTTTTGCTATAGACATATTGATATGGAGTCTTTTTTATTATTTATACACTTATATATATATATATATATATATATATATATATATATATATATATATATATATATATATATATATATATATATATATATATATATATATATATATATATATATATATATATATATAAGTGTAGAAATAATAAAAAACACTCCATATCAATATGTCTATAGCAAACAAAATGCAAATTTTTCAAGAGAAAACCAAAATGTCAAACCAGAACAAAGTATTATATATATATATATATATATATATATATATATATATATATGTATGTATGTATGTATGTATGTATGTATGTATGTATGTATGTATGTATGTATGTATATGTGTGTGTGTGTGTGTGTGTATATATATGTGTGTGTATATATATATGTATATCTATATCTATATATATGTATATGTATATATATATATGTATATGTATATGTATATGTATATGTATATGTATATGTATATGTATATGTATATGTATATATATATATGTGTGTGTGTGTGTGTGTGTATACATGTATATATATATACATGTATATATATATACACATGTATATATATGTATATATACATGTATATATATACATGTATATATATACATATATATGTATATATATAGACACATACATATACATACATACATACATATATATATATATATATATATATATATATATATATATATATATATATATATATATATATATATATATACATACATGTATATATATATACATACATATATATATATATATATGTATATATATATATATATATATATATATATATATATATATATATAGATATAGATTAACTATTTTAAAAATATTTAAAGTTAGTATATAAAGTTGAAATATTGTAGCCAAAGTGGCTTGTCTTACTAAGGGAGGTCTCCTACATTCATTTGAGTAATGCCCATACTTTTTGTAATAATGTCTTTGGATTTGAGATTTGTCATACCTTTGTCCTTGTGATTGATTTTGAGATCGGTTTGGACTTATGTTTTGGCTGTTGCCTCTTCCACTTGAGCTTGATGGGTTGCTTCTCCCACATTTATATGAATTTCTTGCTCTACCTCTAAAATTTAATCTACCTATACCTCTACCATGGCTGATTGAAACTTGTGACTTGAATGCATGCTCCAATGATGTGTTTGTTGACCTGTTTATCCTATTTTCATGTGAAATGAGAGATGCATGGATCTCATCAAATAAAAACTATGAGAGGTTCTTTGTTTCCTCTATGGCTACAATAATTGATTCAAATTTTATAGTCAAACTCCTTAGAATATTCTCAACCACCCTCCTATATTTGAGTGTCTCCCCATGACATCTAATTTTGTTACTAGTCCAATAATTTGAGTGAAGAATGAATCTACTGATTCATTGTCCTTCATGTAGATTGTTTCAAAATCCCTTCTTAGCATTTAAAACTTAGTTTTCTTCCTTATATGGGAGAATCCTAATATGGGAGACACTCATGCTAAAAATCATCCTTACCATGAGGTGCAGAATGACCATGGGAAGGATACCATTCCCTACAGAGATGATGTGGAATACTCATGAAAATGGTCATGGTGACCTAGGTATCCATGATGATGGTCATGTGCCATCATACAAGGTTCAACTTGAGGGCATTGATGCCCAGGATAAGTATTTCATGGATCTATAGTCCATAGGTGGCAATCAAAATCATCATGCTCATATGAGACTCTAAAGGATGGACTAGGAGGATGGAAAGACTCCTCATGATAGATATGCCTCACTGAGTTGGATTACCTATATCCCAAAACATGGATATGGGGGCGGGGGGGTTTGTAGATTATCTTGCTAGGAAGGAGGTAGGGAACTCACATGAGAACTAGCTGAAGCACTCGAAACTAAATGAGTGCGATCTCTATCTCTAGAGTAAGCACATTTCCTACTCCTAAAGGGAGAAGGGTGCATTTAATTCACTTGAAGGCATCTATAATAATCATCAATGATCACACATAGATCATCATGCTTCAGTTGTGCAATGGGATCCTCATCACCTTAAATGGGTGAATGAATTATGGCATGAGGCTGAGGGGAAAGATCCTCAGATGAATGAATTTTAGATTCATGAAAAGGGGATCAAGTCCGTTGGTTATAGACCTATCAATACTTTTCCCTTCAAAATGAAAGGGGGTTTAGGTCACCATGTTGGGTCGAGGCAAGCTCCTATATCCTATATTATCTATAGTATTCTATTGTAGCTACAACCTGCTCATGAATGAGCTCGGGGATAAGGCCTTAACACTAACAATATTAGAGTCCCAAGGGTGGGAGCCCATCCATAGATGCAATGAAGAAAGAGTAACCTATGAGAAAATAGAAAAGGGAAAATAGATGGAGAACCAATAGGGAGAATAACACATAACCAAATTAGAATAAAATAACCAAGGCAGGAACTGAAACATAACTAGAAGTCAATCCTAGAAACTAATAGAGGGGAGTTGGATAGGAGAGTTATAAATGGGATATAACTATCATGAGATTGTATGTGAGGCCCCAACAGGTGTGCTATAATGTATCTCTAAGAATCTTAACAAAGCGACTAGTGTTTGGTAGGGGGTAAACATTGTACTTAAACAAACAAACAGAAAGCTAGAAGGCTCATGGCTTCTATAGGCTACTAGAGATATAGAGGCTATTCAGTTTGTGGTTTAAAACTATAGAAAAAATCATAAACTAGGTTAAGGCTAGTGTTATCAAGTGCACTAGGGATTTAAGTATCTCTAGTGGGTATAACCACAGCAAAACAAGTAGCTAAGACTAGAAATCTACTTGCATATAAATTGTGGAAATGATAATGCTAAATAAAGAGATCTAACAAGTAATGTGTAAACATAGAAGAAAAGGCACTTTCAAACCAAATGAAAGATGTTTTAGGAAGTAAATATGTTTTCAATTAAGGTTTCAAGTGCATGCTTAATCTAAGCCTAAGTTATCTATTTATTCTCAACACTATTGTTTCCTAATAATACAACTTTCTGGTTTAACAAGAGAGGAAACTTTTTAAGAAAATGCATATACTGTTTGGAGAAATTAGGATTGTACTATGTAATGAGAAATGTTTCCAAATGAAGAATGACATATAATAGAGGATATTTCAATTAATGAAAGATATTCTTTAACTACATACAAATGCAAGAACTTTAGAAACTATCTTAGATAATGTCCTAAACAAGCTAAATCACTAAAACAATTAAAACCTAGCATATATACTACTGCAAATAAATAAGAATTTTACTTTTCATATCAAAGTGCCCTCATATAAAACTCAAAATTATTGTGCATAATTTATACCAACCAATTATCCAAGCTACAAATCAATGAGAGAAGAGGATCAGGTTGTATGTAAGTTGAGTCCAAACCAAGAGCCAAAAGCAATGGAAGAGGTGAAGGAGAATCTGCCAACTAAGAGAGGTCTAATAGATTGAGTGAAAAAATAGGAAAAAATTGAGTCTTGAGGGAACTAGGAGTAACCCATAATATATAAGAACACTGTAGAGAGTAATGTAAATCACCAAGATGAACTACAAAATAATAGGGCATCCCTTGTCATAATGAAAGCTAAGTGTACCAGGAATGAACCAAGTGAAATTCAAGAAGGCACCAAAGCTATGAGAGCGATGATCAAGAGAGAAAATTAGAGAAAAAATACAAGAGAGATAGGATAAAATTAATGATGAATCATCATATAAAGCAACCCTAATCTGTGAAAGGCCAAAAAGTAAATATTTCTAGTCATTTGGGATAAACTAGCTCCTTTTATGCATGTTCTAACGGAGCTGCAGCTTAGGCCATGGATTTTATAAAGGAAACATGCAGTCTAGGATACATGTTTTGTCCCTAATCTATGGCTTGATTCAAAAGACCACTCTGGGTGGTCAATTGGTCTTTGGAAGGGCCTTGGGAGGTGTCTAGAGGGACTTTCTATGCGTAAAATGGTAGTGAGGTGTTAAGGATGTATAGTGGATGGATGCATGATGCGATAAATCTCCATACGAGTGGAAAAATTATCAAATTGGGATAACTAGGTTCAGTAATATTCACGTTATCTTATGTATAATCATAGGGAGAAGCAAGGTCATGGGAAGTACAATTATAGTTTCTTATTTTTTATTTTGTTGATGATGAGTCTATGTATGATGCTTTACCCCCCATGAATGATGAAAATTTTATGGAAACAAATAATGATGAAATTAAAAATAAAAAAAAAATCATGGAAACATATAATGAAGAAATAAACAATGAATAAAATGTCATCCCACCTCTAAACAATGAAAGTAGTAATGATTTTGAAACACCCTCTCAACAAATTCCACTATTAACAACACCTCTAATAAGTGTGCGTAGAAAAGGAAAGTACTTAATTGAAGTTGATGATTATATTTTTTAACCAATGCATAATAAAATATTTGATCACCAATCAAGAATAATGGATCAAAAAATTTGGGATAGTGTATGTAATGAGAAATTCATTAGTTCTATAAATCAATCATAGCTTGGAGAAGATATATCTTACTTATACTTTTGAGTGGGGATACATTAGATATCGAGGTCATGACAAATATGGATCTATTGAACATAATCAAGGGATCTCTTACCATAACAATATCATTATCGAGGGTTTAAAATCCTCTAATTAAGAAAAACTATACAATAAACCTAACTAGGTATAGGGTTTTTTTTATCAGTGAATCTCTATTAATCTACAAATATTCCATTTTTTAAAGTCAATATTTGGTGATTTTTTTGGAGAGGCCAAGAAGGTTGGATCACCTAAATTTTTAGGGTCAAAGTTAATTTTTAGGAGAGGTTATCCTACATTTGAGTATAAATTTACTCATATAAATGTAGTTTGCTAGTGCCTCAAAAGCCATTCTTATTGAATTTGCCATATACAGTCAAGTGGACACTGACAGTCTACATAGTAAACCAATTTTGTGCACTGTGTAAATTATACCAGCTAGCATCAACAACTTATGAGAGGATGTCAGTAATTATAGGCATATGCTTGAAGATAGTAGGTGGGCTCTTATATCCTTGAAGGAAGCAGGTGGATGACCATAGTCTGATGGCATCCACTAGCCAATATATTACAAGCATTGCTAGTATATTGTGGGCACCCACTAACATATTAAGGATGCCTGCCAGTATATTTGAGGCACCTACCAAAATATTGTGGGAATCTACCCACTTGAATATTGATGGCATATTCCTTTAATATGCCTGTGGATGCCCACGAATAACCAATAGTCACTTGTGATGAGCAAGTGACCACCCACAAATTATCTATTGATGGCATATTGAGGGAATCCATTAGAACATTACAAGCATCTATTCATGATCTACCTATATATTCTCATGATCAGTTGATGGTCACTAGTGACCAACTAGGTGGATGTCCTCAGTGACAAATTCTTACAAACTATCGATAGATGCCTATGATCTCCCAACATCTCCCAGTAGTAGTGTCTATGCATGGGGGATAGTTATCCCATGTGTATGGATAGGTAACCTCTCCCAAGGGAGAGGCACTATAAATACACTGAATAACTTGTAATATTCACATGGGTGCATTATAAGTAGTATCACATAGTATTGGTGTTATTCCTTACATCCCAGACATGTACATGTATCGTGGAGGCATTTAATAGCATGATGTGGATGTTTGTCTAGGATGTGTGGAAAACCCCAAAGCATGGTGTGTGGTAAAAAATATAATTATAATATAATTTTAGTTATATAAATTTATTATTATTATTATTATTCTTTCAAACCTATATATATATATATATATATATATATATATATATATATATATATATATATTAAACTATAATTTTAATTATGTAAATTTATTATTATTATTCTTTCAAACCTATAAATTTGTGTGTGTGTGTGTGTTTAAAAATAATTTATTAGTATATTATCCATTAAATTAGGGCTCATATTTTGCAAAATAGAGTGACTAATATAACATGCATAACTACCCCTTTCACTTCTGACTTCCATCGACATGTAGTTAGTGTCTGTCTGCATTATGTAGATTCCCATCTGCATGTTGCTAACATTTGTCTATGCCATTTAGTGTTCACCTAGATGATACAGGCATCTTCCAATACCATTTTGCATGTTGACATTCAACTGTGTTGTGCAAGCATCTGTCTACATACTTCCAAAGTTCAACTACACCATTCACCATGTGATATCACATGATTCACATGTGCATCTATATGCCTTATGAACTAATTCACCACCATTGTGAATTTTATTTTCCTCAAGACCTCCATGGATTTTTTTATAGCGGCCAATAAAATGAACCCTGACTAGGTCTTATATTTTCATATTCACTATAATAGTAATAAGTAAAGTAAAAATCTAATATAGTGCTCACCAAATCTTGTAGCATAAAGTGGGGGTAATGAACACTAAAAGTAAATATGCATAGAAGACATATACTCATGCCAATGTATATGGAATATTAATGCATGGAAGACAAGTACAAATGCATATCTATCTACTCTTATAAAGGAGGAACAAAGTAAGGAATACTTACATTTGAAAATATACCCACCGAGCCTCAATCTCTCCCTTGGCCAAGGTGATTCACAATAGGTTGTTGTGGTATGTAAGGATGACAAGGATAAATCAGATCTAGGCTACACAACATATCAATACATCTAAAAGACTTCTCCATAAGACAAGATTCGTATCTCTAACAAAAGTATAAAACCTTAAGCTTGCTCCTCAAGTAGAATGGTGGATAAGCATATGTCTAATATATATTACTTCTTATTATATTATCTTATAAATGGTGAAATGATTATGTTTATATAGGTGGATCTAACCCTAAACCCTTTCCAAAGTTTTGGCCAATAAGGTTGACTTGATCGACCTAGTATCGTAATTGACAAAAAATCACTAGGTTATAGACTAGGTTAGCCAGGGGCTGACTTAGACTCTTAATAAGTTTTTCCATTAAGAATATAAGGTTGACATAGCTGAAAAAGTGATGTAAACTATTAAATAGGGGTTTAGGTCAGGGAAATAACTAATTAAGGTGGAAAATGACTAGAGGAGTATGCAAAATAGGAGGCAAAGCTTAGGAGAATGGTTTTTAGGATACAAGTGTTTAGATAGTAAGTGGTATAAGGGAAAATAAGCTTGCAAAGCACCAATGGTCTACCCACAACTTTCTTGGTGCACCCCTTAGGACATACACTTAGAGATACTGAGACTTGACAGGTTCCTATAGGATAAAGAGCATCAGTAATTGGTAAAATTTGAAAATATTATGTGTATAAATATGCACCAATCAAAGATCATCACATGTCATGTAGGTGCAATAAGGGATGGTGCTTTGGGAAAATAACATGATGACACATAAAATTGATGCTAAATAAAATTTAGTAAGGAGAAAATAATATAAATGAAATGACAAAATTGAAAAATACATACCTTTACTTACCTTAGTGTTGTAAATAAATAAGGTGATGTGGAAAATGTGAAGGTGTCCAATGTGAAGAACATTAGGTGAACCTTTAGAGTTTAGCAAAAAAGAGTGTAAAATAAAAAAAATTGCAACAATATGTATATAATAGTTAGAAAGATTATATATGACATCAAGATTCTAGAACATTTTATAATTTGGAAAAACACTAATTAGAAATTAAGATATGATCAAAAGAAGCAATCTGATGATAATATTTTGAAGGGTAAATAATTTTTAATAGTAAATATAAATAGGGTAAAAAATATTTCATTCTCTATTATTTTCTATTATGATAAAAATAGAGCTCTTAGAGACCTAGTGAGAGCCTAGAGAGCCAGGATGGTGAGGAGACTATAGCTGAGACAGGGAGGATGCATAGTGGTTGTAGTGAGTGTAGCACAAGTATGTAACTAAAAATTTCAAAAAAATTTACCATTTTTATTTGAAATTGAGTGCTTAATATAAATTTGGTAATTAGGGAAAATCTAGAGACCAAAATGAACCCTAGGAAATTTTTAGGGAAACCAAGGGTCAAACAGGATATTGGGTAGGAAGGAGTTAGATAAATAAATGCCCAAGGCATTTATGAAAATTGGTCAAAAAGTCATCATAGTGAAAGAACAAGGTTGATCAGGTTGACTTAGTTTGAAAATGAAAACAATTTTAGTGGGTTGATTTAGTATTGCATGGTTAACTTAGTTTGTTTTGGAAGAGGGTCGACATAGTACTATATAGCTAACTTAATATGTTTTCAAGTAGCCAATATAGTACTTCTTAGGGAAAAGAAGATTGACTTAGTTTTTTAAGTCCAAGGTAGCTAACTTAGTACTAAAAATGATGCTTTAGTTTGAAAATAGGTCAATTTGGCAAAAAATGAAGAATTTAAAGAAAACAAAGATGCTTAAGATATTGGTAATTGGTTGATGCTTCATGGCTCCCTATTCTACTGGATCACTTGATAGATGTAGATAAATCTATATTAATCATATTGGGCTTGGGAGGCATCATGAAGATACGGTGTATCCCATTGAGTCTTGATCTTGTGGTCATGTGTTTGGGAGTCTAAGAGTGTTTGACCAACACATTTGCATGGGTGGTGGATGAGGATACCATGGAGGTTGTTCTCAATTTAGAGGATGTCCATGCATTACTTGAACTACTGATAAGGGGACACAATTCATCAAAAGGACATAAGATGACTAGGAGGAGAGACGAACAGTAGCCCAGCGGGAAACATGCTCAGATAGGATTTACCCAAGACTAAGGGTGAGTTTTTTTATGGATCTATTACATAGATTTTAGATATCTAGAATGTTGTGATAGGACTTGTGACAACATGAGTGTTATGTCAAAATTCAGATGGTAAGGTACCATTATATGTGATAGCCTTGTGTCAATCTATATTAGATCAGGGGGTATTTTATGATTTGGGTTATATCATTTGGGTTTATCTTATGCATGATATGTATAGGATTCTATCCAGAGGGTACAAGACCATGGACCCAGTGGTACTTTGAGTACCTAGATATATGAGAGGTTTTTAATGTATCATCTAGTTGGTTGGCCCATGTGGTTGATGATCGATTACCTCAAGTTTTGAGATGGAGATAGGATTAAGTATTTTTATCATACCCCACGTGCCATTTTTACATATGATCATATGAGGAGAGATTATGTGGCAGCCTTATGCACACATTACAATTGCCTAGCTGAATTGGGTGATAGTGGTTCCATGTTTAGCATGATAGTATATCACAAGCCATTATACCTAGTGGGTAGAGCCACATCTAGTGGCATGCTTACCAAGATAGTTTATACTCCCACACCTAATGAATCCTATAGTGGTACCCAAATTTTATGCAAGACATGCGAGAGAGATGAGGGGGAGAGGAGGAGGAGCATCAATCAATAGACTGGAGATTATATTTTGATGTGTGAGACCATGGATTGGTCAAGTATGACAAGTGATAGCTAGAAAGGGCATGGATGTGGATGTAGGGGTGTCATAGTTACCATATCTAGCACCATAGTAGGAGGAATAATGACCACCTTGTTTGTACCACTGATGGAGATGCCAATGGTGAGATAGAGAAAAGAAGGTGGTCATCAGGGATGACCCATCAGTTATCCCAAGGTAGATATAGTCTATAGAAGCACCGCTGAGGAGAGGCCCAAGTTGTGCACATGTGATAAATCTAGGTTTTTCTTTTATTTGGAAGCATAACATGGATGAGGTGCTCGAGGGATGGGCTAATGGAGATACCATACTTGATGGACTAGCATATGGGGAGATGGTGTTTGGTGGGACCGAGAAAGCTATTAAATGTTGTAATCTTTAGTCTTTAATATAGAATAGTAGTTATATATGACTGTAGATAGATAAATTTTGAGATGTATATGTGATCTGATATCTATCTGGATTTGAATTTCATAGATATTATGGATGAGGAGGTCAAAAGGGGATCCCTAATGATGGGAGCACACTATGATATTCAAGATAGGGTGTTATCACCATACAACCCCACCACATTGGATTATCCTATGGTACCATTTGCCCCAGCTCAGGTAAGATGGTTCAAACTAGTGGGGGAGGCCATGAGGTAGTTATAGGAATGTAGAGATTAGATACAACCACCATTAGGGGTGGTGATGTGGATTTGATACCACTTGATGTGGCCTTCTTGCCACATGGATGGATTCAAAAATCCATATCTCACAACATTCATAAAATAGTATTAACATTCTCATGAATTCAACACATAGTCTTCTCTCGTAATAACATTATATCTTTCACTAATCATCTCAAAATACAAGCTTTCTCAACAAAGCTTCAAACCAATTACATAACTTGGTAATCCCATGTCAAGGAGGCATTAAAAGGCTTTATCTCTCGAATCCTATCCCAAATTTTTCTATCTAATCATGGAAATGGTACAAACATTTATATAAAGCATGAGGAAATAAGGGAGAACAAATAAGAACTAAGTTATACATCCCACATGGAGGAGAATCATGAATAAGGAATGAAAATCAAGGATGTGATATGCCATGTTCTCCACTTGGGTTCATCATTGCTAAAGAGAAGCATTTTTGAAAATAGGTGCCACCCTTCACAGGTGAAACACATTTGGTGAATAGTGAAAGGCAAGTCACATTTGCAATGTTAAAAATAAGAGCATCTTATTTAGATAATGTAAGCCACCTCCATGTGACTTTTTGACCACTCTTCCTTGTCCCCACATGATAAATTCAACCCATGACATCTATGTAATCTATAATAATGTTGTGACACCTCATCAAGATGAATAGTGTCTACCACATCATTAATAAATAGTATTATATGAATAATATCTTATGAATAGTGTTTTCATGTTGCATCATTCTCCTCTAATTGAAAACAACTCAACTTCCATGAGTTTTCATGATTTTATTCAAGCCATTATTCTAAAAAAAGTTAAAAAATGAACCACTCTATTTTTGGGTGATGCAATATTGCTCGAGCCCTTGGATGTTATTGCATCAAACATCTAAGGTAATTAATGTCATCAAATGATCACATAGATGGGTTGAGTGGTAAAATCACCCTTTCGGTCATGATGGAGAAATGACTTTGGCATCCCCTTCCATAAACCATGTGCACCTAGAAAATTTTCACTTCTTTCTTCTCCTCTTCCAACTGGTATTTAAATGCTAAGAGTGGTGTTTGGGATAGCCTATTCTTATCTTATCCCTATATATATTCTATATATTTTATTAAACTTGTCCATCCATTGTATAGACCATAAACATCTGTAGTTAGCTCAAACATAGTCCCATAACTGCATTCCCAGATCCTAACCAATTGTGCCTAGTAGCCTGCCAACTAGACACTAGCGTCATATTAAGAACAATAGAGCCATATGACGCTAGTGTGCCTTTCCCTAACTCTCTCAAATAGATATATTTTCAAATGTGTACCCCTCATAAGGCAAGACTAAACACAATTTATTATCCATACAAGTTATAAATCACTATGAATATAACACCATTAGACTTCAATCAACTAGATGGAAAATAAATGAAATAATCCTATTGAAATAAGAAACAAGATAAGGCAAATCAAGGTTATTAATATCTATTATGCCCTACTTCTGCATACTACCATATAAAACTACCTTAAACCCAGATTTCAAAGATTTCCTATCTCAATCACAGTCAAGGCATTCAAAACAATTATAATTTTATCATTTACTTGTACTTGCATTGAGCACTAGGTGGGAGAACTACAACGAGCTTTATTCCTCCTTAGAGTATTGGTATGTAGGCAAATCTCTTCATAGCGAGGAGTTGAGGGTGTCTAGCCTATCCTTCTAATGAACACACATTTTTGGCTCATGTCATACTTATAAGAAGGATTAGAGTTTAAAACTTAAATCATCTATCCTAGGCACAACATAAAGTTCTAGATTTCATGCACGCAAGAACAAAACTTGGAATTAAAGGCATAGGTGCTCCTTTAAAATATGAATACTCATGAAAATAGGACACTATAATCATTTTTAGTACATTAGAGTCACATGGTACTACTATTCAAGGGTAGTGCTACTATCCAGTGAAGAATCTAACTTAGGGACCATGTTAATGACACTTAGACCTATCCATAAACCATTTTTTAGCACCCAAATATTTTGTAATAGTTGTTTCCTAGATAAGTATCTATTTAAATATATTTATTACTATTTTTAGCAATTCAAATCACATTAAATTATGTAATAAATCATTGGTTATTTATTGCATATTATTTCACTAATTTAGATAACTCATCCCTTTAATCTAACTTAAGATTTACAATTGGTAAAATCTTAAGAGGTTAAAACATTTGGTGACCCTAACTTAATTTGGATATTGATTTAAGCCCTAGTTTGCATTCTCCAAAATTTTGTGCAATAAAATAGGGTTACATAATTATGTTTTGTTTTTAAGTTATTTCAATATAATTTAAATTTTTGAAAAAAATCCCTAGATTCAAAAAACCCTAAACCTAGACACACTTAGGGTTTGTATCCTTTTTATGTTCATACTTAGATTTTAGTTCAAAAATCTCATATTTGATTCCATATTTATTTTTTTCAATCTTTCTTAGATTAACAATCTCTAAAGGTTCAAAATATATAAAACTTATTTTCCCACCTTTCCAACTACAATGTCATAATTAACCAATATATTTGATGAAATCAATAAACAAAAATTAAAAGATTGTTTATCCAAACATATGATTATACAATATGAATTCATCAATATTCTTCAAGAATAACTCCAAAAAACAAACAACAGTCAATATTCAACCCCATAGTTAATAATGTTGTTACACCAATAGTGGGGACAACTTAACCAACTTAGGTAACACAACCTAAAATTATAATTCAACAACGATCAGTGACATCTACTCTAGTTATTTATAGTTCATCCACTCCTGATGTACAATCCTTTTATGCACAAGATTTATATTATATAGTCTAAGGTGTTACATCTATAGAAGGTAACCACTAGGCCATCACATGCCTTTGATTATAACATTCTCTTACATACACCTTTGGCACATCACATAGTGGCAAATCCCTTTCCATCTAACTTTTTGGAACCTTAGATTACATTATATGATGGCAAAGGTGACCCAAAGCATCATCTCAGAGCTTTTCACGTAACATGGTTGGACTATGTGTCCAACGATTGGCTTCTCATAAAATTATTTCCATGTAGTCTAAAGGATTATTCCCTACAATAGTTTTATGATTTACAAAATCAATTTATTATGGAATTCAATCATTTATTCAACCTATTTATAGCAAATTATCCATCAATATTAGTGACAAGATATCATATGCACAAGGGGGACAATAAAAAAAAAATGAATGATCCTATCGTAGATTATGTATTAAGATATAAGAATATACTAGCCAAACTGATAAGTCCCATGGTAAACACATAGCTTTAGAACATATTTAAATAGTTTTTTAATAACATTACACAAATCTATCTTGTTCAATAAGTTTCTTAGATTTACCAATATATGCCACACATTTAATAAAAGAGAGGTTAAGCTATAATTAATGGGAAAACTAAAGTGTACAAATGGATTAGAATAAAATATTAAGAGTTAAGAAAACCCTCCATACAAGTTAAGTTCTATAGACAACAAGAGTGATTAAAAGGCCATAATGAACGCAGCTTCAGATTCATCTCCTAGATTGGTATTATTTGCTCCTCAACATAGAGTTTTCACTAACCTTCAAGAGTCACTAGCATGGGTTTTAAAAAAGATCTTAAAATGCAATTTAATATCTCTTCCTTCCATTAAATAGGTTTATATGACACAACCTCTTCCAAATAACTATTTTTCTAATGCATTCTACAAGAATCATAATGCAGCAGGGCACACACCAAATAGATGCATCATCCTAAAGCATAAGATACAAGATTTGATTGAGGCTAATACTATTGACATGGGCACACCTATAGAGGCACCAAAAGGATAAAAAATAGATGCTAAGGCAAAGAATATATTCTTAGATACATTCCCAAAGCACAAAACAAATGAAGTAGGGGACATATTAGGTGTTCACTATACATATTAAGGACATCAACCACCAAATTCATATCACATAGTTACAGAGGAGGCACATCCATTGCATAACATTATTATCATGTACCATACTAAAGTGATACCTAGACCACTCATCACATTCTTAGATCAAGATATTGTGGATGATGATATAGATCTACATGCACTCTTCATACAAGCATACATAGATCATCATCCTATCTATAGTGTTATGGTTGAAAATAGGTCAAGAATTAACATGTGCACTATGAAACTCTTACAATATTTGGGGTACATAGAGTGGGAAATAATCCCCATAGATACCGTCATTAGTGGTTTTATTGGTCACATTGATAGATCCATCGAGGAGATTGTGCTTTCATTACAGGTTGGACCAACACATATACACTCAGTTCATAGTAATATCTATAGCCATTGTATTTGATATATTATAGGGTGGGTCATGGTTATAATAGCTCCAATCCATCCCATATATAGTACATTGATGTTTGAAGTACATACATGAAAATTAGGTAGTCAAAGTTGAGGGTAACCCATATAAGTATCCTCTACCCATCCCATATGCAGTTGCAGCATAGTCACCAATTATAATACTAGCACCATTAGCAGATATTACATAGCTATCAATTACAGCTCTAAGTACATTTCTGATGAATACATCATAGAGTTCAGTAGAGCCACCAATAAATGTGAGGTCTACTCCTATGGTATCGACACATATGCATACTCTCCCATAGAGACCATTACTATAGAAACCTCTACATCATAGATATGTCACATATTAAAAATGACATTGGTACACTCAATTTGTGTCTATATCAGTATCATTTGGCTATAAAGGTTCTCAACATAGGGAACATATGTCACCTATAACTTATTTTTCTACCAGATGGGTGCTTGAGTCCCCTATAATTTATAGGGCATCATAGTCAGTGAAATAGATTCATAACATCACTACATAGGTAGATTCAAACACAATTACTCTAAACAGTAGATTATGGGATCATAGTTACCCTTTCACATAACACACACAATCATAGTTCACTTATTCAATATAGGTCATGGTCATAGTGAGTCTCTCTTGAGACTCACTAGGTAGTATGATTCCTACACCTTATACATACTTCCTTCCTTCTCACTCTTTGTACATAGTTTATTTTCATTTGTTTGTACATAGATTATATCCAAAAAATTAAAAAAAAATAATATAACATGTCAAAATATAAAAACATTCAAATATTAATCAGAAAAAACAAAATTTATAGATTGTATGAATTTATATGTTTTCATTTATTACGCTCGACAAACATTCATATGTTAGCTATCCTAGAATAATCAATTTTTATCATACATACATGATTCATTTATTCTTGTTGAGTGCATGCAAATAATATACAGGACTTTGGTCCAATACACTAATCCAGACTTGCTATCATATACCCATTGGGGTCATATACACCAATCTAGGTTTATTCATTTGCTACATCTACCTACTTGGGGGAATCTTATACACAATTTTTACTACTAATTTTTATCCTTAAATTATATAAATTATATTTTATGCATTGATAAATCTTGATATTGATCATTTCTACTCATGCTCACATTTTTTGTTGATAATTACTAGTTTAGACTCACCATATGTACATCATAGCATTTATAGATATTTGTACTACATAGTTATACATGTTTTCATTTCTAGCTTTTCTAGTTTAGACTTGATTTTTTTTCCTATGCTTCTTCTATTTGAGGGCATTTGAATATGCAATTACTATTTTGATCTATGCCATTTTTATTCATGTATGCCTTCGACATGTGCCCATGCCCCTTGTCTATGGTTTCCTGATTGTATATGCAAACATTTGAACATGTCCTTCTATGTAGATCTAAACTAAATTACTTTTTGCTTGCGTATGTCGACATATAAACATGTCCTTGTATATTTTCTATTTTCATATTTAGTGACATGTGCCTGTCTCCCTTGTATTTTGTCCCTTTGGCCTACTTTGTGTTCCTCATGTGTTTTGTATGTATGATTTTTTATATGCATATTCACCATAACACTTGTCATTGATTATTACACACACCATTTTTTGATGCCATCTAGAACCTCATGCATATACCCTTCCTACTTGGTCGTCATGATGGACATCATGCCCCATCCCCTAGGTAGCTACTCAAATTTATTATTATACACATTGATTACATCTATCTTGACACCCTTGTACAATGCTAGATTATAAAATATATATTAAATTACATACTTATGCTCATATTATTTTACATTATGATGTTATGTTTGCACATTATGTTGGAATATCATGTAATTATCATATATGCTCTGACTAACACATTTTGTAAAGTTATTTTATTTTTAGGATAATTCTTATACATATTCTACAATTATATTCAAAATAAGGGTCATTCACATAAGGTTTTCATAGAGATCAGAATATTACATTTATATTCACATATTATTTTCAACACACAAGCTTAATTTCAAGAAATCAAACATAAGTTAGACATAGGAAAACACAGTGACTCAAAAAGTAGTTTAGTCACCCAGGTTTTAGACCAGACAAATATTAGTGCCTAGATTGGGACACTATCACCATTGGGTACTACTATCCAATATATGGAGATACTATCTAGTAGCCCCAACTTCATTGAATTCTATATTATCTAGAATAGCACACTGAGTATAGTATAGATTTGCATATATATAGTTACAATTTTGATAGTTATATTCATATTTTTCTCAGATACACTCATTTTAGCTCAAATTCATATCAATTGCTTAGATTAGGGGCATAAATCATGACATGATCACTTCCACATTCAGTTCATATACTCAGATACACTTATTAAATCTTTGTCAAAAGTCAGGATACTCAGATATTAGATTGGGGGCACGTGCATGGCACATAGTTTACATATACTCAATTATAAAAAGGTTGATCAAATTGAATGGAAAACTCCATGTTATTCTTTATTTTGTATTCATTTTATATCATATTCTATGTTTTCATTAGTTTTATGCCTTACTCCATATGTGGTGGTTGGCATTACTAAATAGCCTAGAGCTATCTAATATGCTTGAATGACCACAAAGTTAATATACATAGTTAGATACTTTTAACACTTTACACATTTTAATTTCATATGCATTTGCTTCACATGGGTGTGAAATGATGAATTCATAACCTACTTGAGTTATTAAGCCACCCACATTAGAGGGTTAGACACACTTACAATCTTATCCAAGTTATTGATAGGTCATGATCCACTAAGCATGGGTGGGTAATGATGGAGTCAAAATTAGATCGAATTCTATAGCCACCCACATATGAAGATTGAGAAAAATATCAGCTTAGCCCAAGATATTAAATTATTTAATCACTATGTGCATGCACACACATAGGTTGTCACTAGGTTCATGGATTGCTTCATGTACCTAATGAGGTGTATTCATTCCTCTCCTCTTTCCTATCTCTTTACTCAACTTTACTCATTTATTTTATTTAACATATCCTTTTGGTTCTAACATCTCTTAAATAAGGGATGACTTTTGCACATTTCATTGTAGGTCATTGCTTTGGATCATGTTTCACATACATAGACCTAGCTTCACATACTCAGACTCATCTATACCAGCTTCACTTCCTAAGTAAGTTTAGGTACACTTCTTTTTCATTTATACAAGTCATTTTGCTTTACTGCATTTACATCATAAAGTAGGGGCAAATGTAATCACCTAAAAGTGGTATTTGGATGTTAAGAGTGTTTCTTGAGATAGCCTATTCCTAGACTATCCCTAGACCTATCCTAAAGACTTTATCACACTTTTTAATCCATTGTGTAGGCCACATACATCTCGAGTTAACTCAAACACATTCCTAGAACTGCATTCCTAGATCTTAACCCATTGTGCCTAGAAGCCTGCTAGTTGGACACTAGCACCACATTAAGGACACTATATGCACATGGCACTAATGTCCCTTTCCCTAAATCTCTTGAGTGGATATAATTTGAAATGTTTATCCATCCTATGGTTGGACTAAGCACATTTTATTATCCATACAAGCTACAGATCACTATAATACAAGATCATTAGACCTCTATCCACAAGATGGAAAATAGATGAAAAGGTTTATTTAAATTTAAAAAAATTGAGCAAAATCAAGGCTATTAATCCCTATTTTTCACTACTTATACATACTACCATTTATATCTGCCTAATCCCAGATTTCAAAGATTTCCAATCTAAATCACAATAAGGTAATTCAAGACTACTATCATTCTAGAATTCACTTGCAATTTCACTAAGCACTAGGTGTGAGGACTACATCGGGCTTGATCCTTCCTCAAAGTATTGGTATGTAGGCAACTCTCTTCACAGCAAGGTTTCAAGGATGTCTATCTTATCCTAATAATGAACACACATTTTTAGCTCATGCCATACTTTTAAGGAGGACTAAGGTTTATAATTTATATTATATATTCCATGCACAACATAGAGTTTCAAATTTTTTACACATAGGAATAGAATCTGAAAGCATAGGCATAAGTGATCCTCAAAAATATGAATAGTCCTACAAAGAGGACACTAACACCATTTTTAGGACACTAGATCCACTTAGTGGTACTATCCAAGTGGGACACTATTATCTAGTGAATAATATTACCAAGGGACCTTATTGATGACACGTAGACTTGTTTGTAAACTAGTTTTCAACACCAATATATTCCATGATAGTTCTTTTCTAGATATTTCTTTTATTGATGACACATAGACTTGTTTGTAAAACCCTAAAAAGATAAAACACCATGTGAACCTAATATTTACTACAAAGGATGCTAATTGGGACTAAATTGATTGTTAAATAGGGAACTTATGGTTTAAAATTTAGGGTATAGTGTTTAGGGTTTATGGTTTAGTGATTAGGGATTAATTTATATATGGTTTAGAGTGTACATAGGGTCCAATGTGTTTTTGGGCTCAATTATCCCCCACATCATCATAGATTGAGCCAATTAGTTAATTGGGATAATGAATAATGCAATTTGGGCCAAATTAACAAATGTCTACCTAATTATTACTTTAAATTATGGTAATTAGTGTTAAAATTATTATTTTAGGGTTTAAAATATAGGTTGTAGAGTTTATGGTTTAGGGCTTGGGGTTTAAGAACTAAAAGGTTTAGGGTTTAGGGTAAATAGGGTCTTATCACAAAGATAATTGAGGACAATGTGAATCACATAGACCTATTTGTGACTATATAACATGGTTTTTGGTTGTCATTATACCCCATGTCATTGTGAATAATTATTGAATTAGTCAAATGGGGCAATCAGTCATGTGATTTAGGCCAAACTGAGCCCTGTAAACTTAATTCTTAGTCTAAATGATGTTATTTTGAGCTAAAATGATTGGTTCAGGGTTTAAATAGTTTATATTTATGATTTAGAGTTTAGGGATTAGGAATTTTAGGGATTAATGCTTACGATGTAGGTTTTGAGATCCTTGAACCTAGATATATGAGTAAATAATATGATTTTGGGCTCAATTAACCAAAACATCATCACATATTGAAATAATTATTCAATTTTGATAATGAATGATGTAATTCTAACCAAGTTGACCCCTGTGAACATAATTATTACTATAAAGGATATTAATTGGGTCTAAATTGATTGGTTTAGGGTTTAGGGTATATAATTTAAAGGGTTTAGGGTCTAGGGCTTATTTATTATGGTTTAAGGTAAATGATATAGGGTTTAGGGTTTAGTTTATAGGATATAGGGTCCAATTTCTAAGGTAATTGAAGAAAATTTGACCTGTTTAAACCTATTTATGATAATTGCCTTCATGTTTGAATTTATAATAAAAGTAAGTTTAGTTAAGCCACACATGTCGCTTGAATTATACAATTTATTAAGCCATAAATTTGGTTTAAGGGATCAATTTTTCCTAAATCATGTCCCTAATTACTCAAATTGACTAATTGGATCAATTCATGACATAATCAAACTTCATTTTTCCCCAAATCATATCTTTTTATTGAAGGGGTTCAAATTGGCCTCAAATGCCTCCTCGATTAAATGAATAAACTCTTTGGTGAATAATATATGACATGACATTACACTTAATTTTAATCCAAATGATATCATATAAAATTTAAAATAGGTCTATGTGGCTCATTTGGATCCTAATTACCTCCACAATTAAATTAATCAACATTTGCATTCATTAGGTGATGACATTCAAGATTATTGAGCTCAAAACCACATTATACAATGTAAAACTTGCATTTAAATAATGTTTATTTGATTCAATTGAGTTGATGAAACTGGAGTCAATCAACATGTAAATCAAATTTTATAGTCATGTAATTAGGTTGAAGGGGCTCGACATAGCCCCAGTTTACTTTAGATGCACAACTAGATTTATACTCCAAATGCTATGTTTTGGCCATAGGTTTAAAAATTACATTTTATGACATCTCATGATAATTAGTTATATTGTAAAATGTTTAATGAGATACACCTTAAAACCAAGTAATATTAATTAATTAACATATTAAATGCTTGTAAATTTTTTGAAGTCAAATGTGATACCACAACACCTTAACTCACTATCCAATATTAAGGACCTTTCCCATATCACATGAAATAACACCACTATTAGGGAGCTCAAGAACATATAAGAACATATATAAAATTCAAGCTCAAAATAAAAATTTTGTTTTTGGGTGTTATGAATATATAACACGATCATGTTATTAATATGATCCTGCTATTTGAATTTGAATTCAAACACCAAGACTTTTGGCTTGGAAATGGCTTGGATTCTTGAGCTAAAGGTTTGGACCTATCGATCTATAGCCGAGTTTGAGAGTTTTTATAGAAAAAAACAAAATTCAACTTGATTACCAAATACACTATGGATTTCAATGGTAAAATTTAAAAACTTAATACCATCATGACGTGCATGATCTCCTCTTTTCAAATATATGATTTTTATAAATTTTAGACTAATTTAAGATTTCAAACTATGTTGATTTCTAACTATACATTTTTAGGTCACTAGATGCTAAAAATACACATGCCTATATATGTTCATGTAATTTTATTTTCATTTATTCAAGTGCAAAACATGTTTTATGGTCACAAAATAGGCCTAATTCGACACACATTGAAAAAAAATGTTTCTCATTTTTTTGAGGTAGTTAGGGCACACATGAAGGACTATTCATTTTTCGGCAATTTTCAAGATCTGTTTACTTGAGAAATTAATGAAAAAAATTATTTATTAAAAATTTAAAAAAAATGTAGGTCACAAACTAGAAGATCTTATCTAAATGTTCACTAAAGGGTTTCAAACAATATTAAATTTTACTCAAAAAAAGGTGGGTCGCATGGCCATCTATCTACTCTATTTTCTTAAAAAATAGGAGTCACACTTGAAATTTTAGATGTTTGACCTAGTTATACCTAACCAATTTTTTTTAAAATAATGTTTTGGAAACTAGACTCGAAATTCTACATTTTCTATTCTGACACCATTTTTAATTTTACAGTGTAGATATCTCAAATTATCTACATAAGTTTAGATTCATAAAATTTTGGCAAAAAAATGTCCATAGGTAGGTCACATCCCACTCCTCTCCATCCCCTTCCCTCCACCTCCCCCCACCCCTAACTTTGTGCACTTACCCACACACATAAACTAATAATTAGGGTAAAACTACATATGTCTAAAGACCCCCTTGGAGTGGTTGTTATATAGACAACACTCATTAACAAAGGGTTAATCCATGCCATACAATTCCAATAATAATCTCACAACATTATGTATAAAATGTTGGTGGAAGAAGGTGGTATAACTTTTCCATTTGGAGATAAACTAAAATTTAATGTTTGTAAATTAAGTGTTATGAATAAATACCAACCGTGTTGCATAAATTATGCATAAGGTCTAGTTTGTGTAGCTACCACAGAGACTTA
The DNA here is from genome assembly GCA_037957365.1 of Torreya grandis. Lineage (NCBI taxonomy): Eukaryota > Viridiplantae > Streptophyta > Pinopsida > Cupressales > Taxaceae > Torreya > Torreya grandis. Next base: position 699,712 of record JARHVA010004053.1, on the reverse strand, counting down.
GAGGCATAGGTGTTTGATGGAGAGATTTTTTTTCTAAAATATAAGTACTTTTAAAAACTATGTAAACCATATATTATATAATTAACTCAATTTCATACCTTTGCATTATTTTTCACAAATACTTATTCTAAAATTTATTTTTCTTGTCAATGGATTTAATATTTCATCTTACACCATTTGTGTGTCATCATATACTCAAGAGACGTTGAGTCACAAAGAAATTCATAAAACATGACCATATTAACTTTAATTGGAAACAAGGTCAAATACTTAATCAACACTTACATGGTATTTATTTTTATCACAATAATATATATAGATCCATTGGGTTCTCAATCTAATGACCTATTAGAGATGATACATATAACTAAAATATCGAGTATGACAATACCTGAGGATAATCACATACATTTAATTAATAACCACTTAATAATGAATTATAAGCATTAAATGTCATATAAATATACCTATCAACCACTCTTATGTCTTATAATCCCAAGATTCATTTTCTATAATAGTCATGGCAAGAACAAAATAACAAGAGAGTTCATCACATACCACTAGTCACTACTTGTGCCAAAACAAAGAACATAAAATGTATATGTTTTAGAGTTCAAATAGAAAATGAAAATAAATTCATTACATTCTCTCTCCACTACCCATAATATGCATCTAGTACCCTCTCAATGATGATACTCTCCCTTGCACTAAGGTAGGCTACACCTATTGCACCAAAAGATGATTAAGACTAAATTATCCTATTCATGATTTCAAATCTAAATAATAATAAATGATATAATTATGATGATATGAAGTGTCAATACTTTATCATAATTTCATAACATTCCATTTTATGAGTGATAATACAAAGCATGGAAACAACAATTGGCTATTACATAACACATAAAGTAGAACATACTATATCTGACTACACATATATAAATAAATACTTTCAACATTAATCATGGTTAAGAATGTTAATTGTAAATAATTTACTTCTAAATTTGGAATGGGAAAAGTAGGATGTTAAAACATGGAATTTAGATTAACTCAAATGTTTCAAAAAAAATTATCCTAAGCGTTTTAGGATATTATTTTTTAGAAACATATAACCAAAATTTTCTTCCAGAAACATTCTATTAATATATATTTTTTAGAAACCAAATGTGAAGCTTACTACTGACGTGTAATTTCTAACCCTTCCCATTTTACATAAATAATTCAAATATCTATATAAAATTTTAAAATATATTGTGCATCCCTTAAATTGTAGTTTATATTTGAGTTTTTACATATGATATTGCCTATATGCACTTAAAAACAATTCCATGGAGAGAGAATGAATGACATTTCATCTCAAGGTAGAAAAACAATATCATTGAAAACCCATAAGTTTAAAACTCCAAAAATGAAGCAACAATAATTTTTTTAAACTTTCATCCCCACATCATTGTTATGTTGAAAAGCCTCTATTATTCCTTAAAATGATAGTATACAAGTGTTAAGATGTGAGTGTGAACAATGAAATTTGAAGATACTTTTGAAATGACTTCCTTTATTCCACATACCATGTCTTCTTTGCTATTGTATCTTGAACTCCAATAGGTATTATAGTTAAGCTTCCACAAGGATATTTCCTTCCTACATAAGAAACAAATCAATAATAAAACATAATATATTAAATTATAATTCATTGAAAATAAATTATAATTCAATCAAAATAAATTATAATTCATCGAAAATAAATTATTTAAATTTAGTAAAAAAAGTTATGTTTTGAGAAAAAGGATACCTACAACTTTGGTTATACCAAGATCTAGGCCAATTGAATAATATGGAACCAACATGATAACTTCTAGAATCAAAAGCCATGAAAATTTATCCAAGATTTTAAAATGAGATAATATCATCACCATTTCTCTAAGTAACGTCAAATTGACTCATCACACATTTAACCTATAAAATTTACAGAATTCCCTACCAATTAATAAAATGAACTACGTCTTTAAGGAAATTTATTGTACATAATAAAATTCATAAGTGCACATGAAAATCACATTTATAATCTTAGAATGTGTGAGAGCATACTATGTGTAGATGCTAAAATCTGATTTTTATAGTACTCTAGTCTTGTACACTTGGAAATATCCATCATGATTGTAACTTATAGATATAGACCAACCCACTACCAAAAGGCTCACATTGATTATCTCTTTGTGTCTAAATTAATTATATCTTGGTTTGACTATTGCTATTATATTTACTAGGCCTTTTATTCTATGCAAAAAAATCTAAATCTAATTATTATCCGTCATTACCAGTTTTGGACCTGTCCATATTTTATAACATCTTAGACACTTGCATTCTAGGTAGACACTTGTGTCAAAACAAGTTTATAAATCCCAAAATTCATCTTATTTTAAAATTAAAAAAATCCGAAAGGTCACCCTAATTTGTTTAGTGAAATATAGTTTAAAAAAAGGGATTGAAATATATATAAGATGAACCCTCATTCATTTGTCATTTATCAAACACCTAGAACTCATAATAAACATACCAAGAAGAACTCAATCAAGCATTCAAGTGAACAAACATGTCATATTCATATTAATTTATATATAAATCATAGGATTAGTATTTACACATGTCTAAAACATTTGAATATTAGTTCATTATCCATATTTTCCATATTAGAAGCTAGGTCACTACAAGTATATGATTTTCACACTCTACATCCTTGTCCACATAGAAGTCAAAATGTAAAGGATAAATGCATAATTATAGGTCCTTCTTAAAAGTATTAGATATGCAGGTTGCACTCATTGATAAAGGGTTCCTTAGGGCATCTAGATGACATGATACCACTGACCCATTTTCCCATAATCACTCCAAGGCTAAGGAATATAAGGCTTGGTCATTTGATTAAGAGTGAAAAAATGCACGTGTGATTTGAAGACATAACAAGAAAATTTATAAAACCCAATAGGACTCTAGTTTGTGACATCCAAATCTAGTAAGTATTCTTTACATGATGCCTATGTTACAGTTAGATACCTATGTTAACATAACCATCCAAATTTGACACAAGCATCCGCGGCCACATAAGGAATATTTTTAGAGTCTAATGATTGTTTTAAGATAACCTTATAGTCCACTTGTAGTCTATTCTATATTATACTTTCATGAACACAATAAACCAACTAATTATCATTTGTTACTTATTCAGTGTACTATATATCAATAGTTGTACTTCATTATTTTTAGCAATACTAGTTGTATAGCTTTAGAATATTATATATCTGAGTTTATATTAATTGGCCCATTCATTAAATTAATTAAATATCCTTGTGTAAAATCTAATATAATACTATATAACCCTAGATAGATACACCCTTATCCAAATTTAGGCTTAAATATTTAGTGAATCTAAACTCTATGTCCTTCCGTGTAACTCCTAGTGTGGTCTAGGATTTTTCTAATTTTTTCTATTTATCCATTGTTACAATTTATTTTCATAAAACCATGTTTATTATGGATAAAAAATAACTTCTTCATCCTCTTATCCCTAAGGAGTGTGATATCTACCATCCATCTAACCAGGTCCATCTATGACTTCTTTAAGGGGTAAGGTGGCCCATCATATCATACCAAAAGAGGATAGCCAAAAAACCCATCATAAATCCATAGATGGTACATGTATGTATATTTAATCTAAAGCACATAATGCTTGTTCAATCCCTACAAGATCAAATAACTAATATGAACATGTTAATAAAAGATTGAAAAAATAGATTACATACAGGTAAAATCTAAAATAAGCTAGTGTCAATCTTATATTTTTATCTTCATCTAAAAATGTTGTACCCAATAACGTTTCATATCCAAATGAAAAGATAAAAATAATATATCTACAAAAATTGATTCAAAAAGTGAACAGAAGCATAATAAGATTCCAAGTGAAATCCTACGAGAAATGTTATGAAATAAAATGATTCAATTACCTCCTCAAAATCCTATAAAGAGATTAAAAAATGCATTGGAATCATACAAATTATTGTTTTGAATCAAAGAAGAAAATACAAAGTCACAAAGAGAGTGATGATCCTATTATTGATATATCAAACAATAAACCCACTCACACTATGAATACCTCTCCTAAAGCATAAGTTCCAAAATAATAAATACGGGTACCAAAGGATAATTCTAGACACAAAAATACAAATGCCAAAACTAGATCAATAAAAGATTAAAAAAGAAAAATTGAACCATGAAAAGGATACACAAATACCTCCCAATAATGATATTCAGTGTTCAAACAAATATGGTTTTGGAGAATAATATTTAAAACATTTTGGTTATCATGGTGAAGGATTTGGAAAACACTCAAAAGCATCATTCATCCTATCTCCACAGCTGATGAAAATGATAAAAAAGGATTGGGATATCTTATAAATAATACTAAAAATAATTCAACTATGTATATCACTTTTGTTAATGCAAATGATCAAGAACCTACAAATGAAAATGAGGTACAAAAAGAACAATTTCAAAGAAAGAAAGAAATACATCAAAAGGATAATGTCATATGTGTGTCTCCATATAAATTGATTACAAACCATTCCTCCAAGTATAAAATCACTAAACCTTTGATTTATATTAATAAAGGTAAAAATATCATAGTTTACGCAGATTGTGAATTCAATATATGCACCTATAAATTTTTTTCATCTCTAGGATATATCATGGAATGTACAAATAAATCTACTACATCTAATTTGTGTTCTAGATCTATCCAATGTGATGTCACACTTGGATCAGATTCATGCTCTATTATAATTCATATTAATCCATTTTTGAAAAAAAAATAATTCTAAAATTAAAAAACTAGGGTTGCAAACAACAAAGGAAAACATCTCTGAAGCAAGGATATTGAATACAAACATACCAAAAGAACATGATACACCTTCAGATTCTGTTATGCCTACATATGGCACTTCTCATTTAGGAAGGGTTATACATATTTTTATCCTTAAATATTCTCATTATAATATTTATATCAATGGATATATTATACAATTTCTATAAATATTCCAAAAAAAAAAAACATTAAAATAAATTCAAAAATACCAAAAATATTTAGCATGTTTCCAATTGTGTTATGTATTATACATATGTTATTTTCTTCATGTAAGTAAATAACATATTATAATTTTATATATGCACGTGTGTTTCATTCTTAATTTGAGTGTGATATAGGCATACCTGGGTACATGATATATGCACATATTGATTTTGGGATTTCTATTTACTCATGTCCTAAGTACGTTGGGGGTATTTTTTTTAATCATGATAAACCAGCTTATATTATTCTATGAACACTTTACATTATCATGTTTGAGCTTATATATACTTAAATATTCCTATATCCATGCTTATACCTTTCACATTATACTTGAGGTGCTATGTGTCTAACATTGAATGCAAAAAATATATTTTTAGGAACTAGTATGTTATGTTCATGTTGGTTGCCCATTTTCCTTGATTGATATTGTCTTAAATTGTATTAATTGTTAGAGATCTTGAATATGCTCCAAAGATCGTTCCCCTCATGCCACGATTTCCTATTTGGAGATTTTAATATGTCATTGTTTATTATATGTGGACATTTGAATATGTCATTTTATGATTTATGTGCATTTGACTCAGTCATGTCTCTTTGATTGTGTGGAATTTGAAAATGCCCCATTATATGAGATCTCCTTGGTCCATTTCATGTTGCTTTATTTTTGAGAGAACTTTTGTGTGTTCTTAATTACTTGTTGAACTTTTACTTTTACTTTTGGGACATTGCCACATGATCTACATCATGCATCTTAGGATTTTATGTGATCACATACTATGTGCTTCAATGCTTTATATACCTAAACATGTTACTTATATATGATACATGATCCATACATAACTTATATAATTAACTTATCCTTTTAAGGAAAGGTAATTTAACATATTCTACTTCCCGTCACCTCAAATAGGGGGATATTTGTGAGGGCATGTCATAGAGGCATGGATTCCACCCTTTCACATATCTAGACTGTATTGGGGGCATGTTATGTATACATGTTCTCTAGATTTTATACAAGTACTCAAATTCTGTAGATTATAGTTGGAGGAATGTTATGGAAACATATTCTCCACATTTGACACTAGTTTTCAAATTATCTAAATTCAATGGGGGTATGTCATAGAAACATGTTATCCATACTTGCAATATATATATATATATATATATATATATATATATATATATATATATATATATATGTATATATATATATATATGTATATATATATATATATGTATATATATGTTGAAATTTTAGACATTGGTTCTATTATTATATCTAGGTTTTAATTTGAGCCATTTATGAGGTGCATATGCCATGGAAAGGTAACCTAAAATTATAAAATCAACTCAATTTCAATATTTCAATTATTATTATGGACTTTTCTCATACCCATTAAGGACTATTATGGACTTATATCAAGCCAATATGCACACACGTGATGAGGGCCTCCAAACTAATAATTTAAGGACATCTTGACGATTGTGTTGAGTACGATAGTTGAAATCAAAACCTATGGGATTTTAACTGCACCGGTTGTTACAACTGGGCATGAAAGAAACCCAAAGGTTCCCCCAATAATTCTTTGTTTCGATCAATACAATATGTAGTGTCTCAAATCAGAATCTTAAATTTAAAAATATATGATAATAATATTAAGTTTAAAAACTTACAATTAATTGGAGTATTTAACTTTAAAAATTAATGTGAAAAAGTTGTATCTATTTCTCTATTTTTTATTTTATTTTTTGCTACCCATGCATTCTGATAAATCTACTAAAATGAATGTTTTTAAGGTGTAGAAAAAACCAAAAATTACATAAAAATAATTTATATTCAATTTATTACAACAATTAAATATTTTAATTTATTTTTTTAACTAAATACTTATATTTGTTTTTCACTATTTTATAATTCTTTTAGATTTTAAATCACATAATTCAATTATCAATTTTTTTAAATATCATATAATATTTATTATAATTTTTATATACACTAAAAATTTATTATTATATATTTTATATAATTATTAAATTATATAATATATATATATTTTAAAATTATATCATTTTTATAATATACATTAATTATAGTTGTTTCTTATGAATGATGTGGAAAAGATAATTTTGTCAATTTTTTAAAAATGTTTTGTATAATAATTATGATGTAAAAAAAAATCATATTTATTAAAACAACAATAAAAATATACTAATAAGAAGTAGACAACACATAACTTATATATAATATTAATATTGTATAATGTAATTATATAATATTATAATTATATTATAATGTAATATAATATAATATAATATAATAATGTGATTCTTATAATATATTATAATATTATTTAATATAATATAATATTATTATAATAATAATTAATAAATATATAATTAATTATTACTTTTTATTTAATAATATAAAATTTAGATAGAAAAAAATATATTTCCTATTTTTAATTGTAATATTTTATAAATAAAAACATATATATTTAAATATAAGTAAAAAATAAAATCAAAATCCTATTCCAATAGTAAATGGAATTGGGAGTAGAGAATAGTAATTGTAATTGGGAGTAGAGAATGAATCTAGGTAGGTGTATAACAGAATGAATAGGTAAAAGCTCATTTGAATTTTAATGGTGACCTTTCTACCGTTAAATCATTTTTTCTTGAAAATAATATTAAATTTTTTCATATATTTTAAATTTTTGTGCTTTGATGTTTTACAGCTTTCTTTGAGGTACTCAATTCAATTATATACGTAAGATTTAAAAAAAAAGAAAACTGTTAAACAAATTGTAGAGTATACAATGAAAATGAAAACCAGTTATTGAATTTTTTAGAAAATAATTTTTTGAAATATCTAAATCCATCAACTTAAAAATCTAACATGACATTGCCATGATTAATTTTTATATTTACCAAAAAATAAATTATACAAAAAAAATTGAATAAAATTTATATTTGACATACATAAAATTTACATTTATATTTATTAGTTACACTCTACACGGAAATATTTATAAAATATAATATATTTAAATAATAACTACATTATATACTACTAATACATTAATATTAAATTGAATTAATCTAAATTGTTGTATTAATTATTTTTTTAATCCAATGTTGAAAAGAAACATATTTTTGTTTATTGAATTTCTATCTTGATTTTTATATTTATATTTTTGTGTGTTCTACGTATGTACCATGGGTTTCTATAAATTTTCCATAATATTTTTGACCTTGATTTATTCTTCATCCTAACAATTTAGGAGGGTTTAAAATATATTATTACATTAGTAATATGTAATAATATTCATGGAATCTACGATAATTATTACGGACTTGAATTGCTTTGATGTTTTGTAGCTTTCTTTGAAATACTCAATTGAATTATATATGTAAGATTTTTTTTTTTTAAAAAAAAACTGTTAAACAAATTGTAGAGTATACAATGAAAATGAAAACCAGTTATTGAATTTTTCAGAAAATAATTTTTTGAAATATCTAAATATATCAACTCAAAAATCTAACATGACGTTTCCATGATTAATTTTTATATTTACCAAAAAATAAATTATACAAAAAAAATTTGAATACAATTTTTATTTGACATACATAAAAATTAAATTTATATTTATTAGTTACACTCTACACAGAAATATTTATAAAATATAATATATTTATATAATAACTACATTAAATATTACTAATACATTAATATTAAATTAAATTAATCTAAATTGTTGTATTAATTATTTTTTTAATCCAATGTTGAAAAGAAATATATTTCTGTTTATTGAAATTCTATCTTGCTTTTCATATTTATATTGTTGTGTGTTCTACGTATATACTATGGGTTTCTAGAAATTTTCTATAATGTATTTTTTATTTTGATTTATTCTTCATCCTAACAATTTAGGAGTGTTTAAAATATATTATTACATTAGTAATATGTAATGATATTCGTGGAATCTACAATAATTATTACGGACTCGAATTGCTTTGAAGTTTTGTAGCTTTCTTTGAGGTACTAAATTCAATCATATATGTAAGATTAAAAAAACAAACAAACAAACAACAACAACAACAACAACAACAACAACAACTACTGTTAAACAAATTGTAGAGTATATAATGAAAATGAAAATTAGTTATTGAATTTTTTAGAAAATAATTTTTTGAAATATCTAAATCTATCAACTCAAAACTCTAACATGACGTTCCCATGATTAATTTTTATATTTATTAAAAAATAAATTATACAAAAAAAAATTGAATACAATTTTTATTTGACATACATAAAAATTACCTTTATATTTATTAGTTTAACTCTACATCGAAATATTTAAAAAATATAATATATTTAAATAATAACTACATTAAATACTACTAATACATTAATATTAAATTAAATGAATTTAAATTGTTGTATTAATTACTTTTTTAATTCAATGTTGAAAAGAAAAATATTTCTATTTATTGAAATTCTATCGCACTTTTTATATTTATATTGTTGTGTGTTCTACGTATGTACTATGAGTTTCTAAATTTTTTTCATAATGTTATTGACTTTGATTTATCCTTCATCCTGACAATTTAGGAGGATTTAAAATATATTATTACATTAATAACATGTAACGATATTCATGGAATCTACAATAATTATTACGGACTCGAATTACATTTAATTCCACTCTATTGTAATTATTATGTAATTATCCGGGTCGCCCACCAATTTTCTTTGCCTAGCCATATAAATTCTTCAGGTAATTTGAAACGCTCGTGAAAACAACATTTTAATTGCGTTGACAGTTGAGCAGTTGTCATGTACTTTCCATTTGGTGGACTAACACGCTTGTTTTAATTGAGCAGTTGTCGCAACTAAATAGCACGCTTATTAGTCCCAGGGATTAAAATCCTCATTTATTAATGCGTCCTAGCTCTTTAATTACTTTCATTTACTCTTATTCTCAGCAGTGCTGGTGGGTTTGATCTCTGAATGCATATGTTCGGTGTGTATATCCTCATGCACTGAAGTATACTCATTGTGTATATATCCTTTTCCATTGCATTGCCTGTGTGCTTAAATCTTGATGTCGATGCTTCCCATATACTCGTTGCGTGTTTGTTGAGCATCAAATTTCAATCATATAGCAGAGGGAGCTGATTGATGGGTCATGGGCATCTATCTCTCCAGAAGATCAAAAGTAGATACTTCCATCATTAGCACTAGCACTAGCACTCAATCTGGTAAGTTAACACAACTACCTATTTCTGTTGTCTCCATGGTTTGAATTGGGTATGGATTTGTTTCAATGTTTTTCTCTATGGATTCTATCATGGGGATTGCTGAGCACAAGGTAAAATTATGCACAAGAGGTTTTTCGTTTCAAAGGAGTAGGATAACGTGTTCAAGCTGCACTGTATCAATGGTGCAGGTTTCTTACATACATGGAGTTAATTTGCATTATTGATGTGGGGCTATTTTTCTGGCCAGAAACCCTATTCTAGACGGCAAGTATCACTACAACTGAGACTTTGCACTGTCGATGTGGGGTAGTTTTGCTGACAAGCTATCCTAAAATAACACTAAATACAGCAAGTGTCCCATAAAGAATGATGATCCTGCATGGAGCGCACCATTAACACACACCCTCGATCGGAAATAGTATATTCTTTATGCATATCCTCTACACCTACCAATCCCTAAATGAGCAAAAAAGTAGCATAATTATTTTTTTTGTCTTGTGAAATGAATCTTCAAGGGTTCCCCACTATATAATACCTTCGGCTTAAATTTTTTAAAATTTATATGTTATCTAAATTACCATGAAAAAAATATAATTAAAAATTTAATCCATATCACATGAACATGAACGAGAACCATATAAATTTCATAATAATACAAATGAAACCTTGAAATTTTTATTCCTGTATAATTACACACAATAATTAAAGCTAAAATAAAAATAAAAATGAACCAACATTATATCAAGAAAGAATTTATTTTAAAATTTTATAATAAAAATATTAAATTTTTATAAAAGAAAATTTCCCAAAGTGTTGTCTGCCAAATTGGTCCAACCAACTCGATTATTCTGCACTTCATGATTCCCTCAACTAAACACCTTGCGAGCTCTTCATTTCTTATTCAACAAAACACAAAGGGAAGTATTAGATGTTTATCGATAGACCTTAGAGGTATTGGATAGGCCTTATCATAATTATAGTTGTTTGTCATATAGTTAACAAAAACCTTATTTTAGAGGGCAAAATACTGTTTTTCTCACTTCTAGTTTTAGGGAAGCCTAAGACCTTGTATTAGTACCTCATAATATGCAACATTATGAGAGATATTCATATCTTCAATAATAAACACCAAATTTTATATTTTTATCTACTTTAAATAAAACAACATAAAGGTAGCATATATAATATTATCATACTTTTTTATCTGAAATTATATTGAACTATTTAATAATTAAAACATCAGACATTTAAACTATAAAATTGATTAAAAAAAATAACTGTCTCAAACTAAACTTTTAACATAATGTTATTATAAATTAAAAAAAATAATTGAAAAAAAAAATATTTCTCATAATAAAAATGTTTTTACTTCATCATCTCTCTCACATTTTCATACACACATACAAATAGTGTGTGTATTTATATTCAATTTTCATCCATAATAAATTCATATTATTATAAGTTACTAAAACATGAGTGCAATAGTTTTAGTTAAAACATCAATACATGTTTTTCATCTTAGAATCATTGTCAATGTTTTAAAAATGCATGTAAATATTACATATCAAACACATCGTGTCCTCACATTAATTTTAAATATCATCTATACATTCATTTTAGAACAAAAATATATTTGATTACAACATTTCATGACATTTTTCACAATGAAAAATAAATTACACTGGAAACAATATAGTCAAGAAAGATCTTAATAAATATCAACATTGCAATAGTAAATACCTACCATTATTATCACAAAATCTAAAAAATTCAAGATAAGGATGGAACAAATGTTGACTGAATCATTATACTTACCATAATAAATATGTATTCTAGGTTTTAAACTTCAATCGATCTATGAATTACTACTAAATGATCATAATTAAAGTGATATAATAACAAATATATTTAGATGAATTAAGTTTAACAAATGTAAATACATATTACATATAAATAAACATGTTCTCACATTAATTTTGCATTCTAAATATCATACATATAATGATAGTTGATTACTTTTAATTACTTTTATTAAAACAATGAAAATTAGTCTTTATAAATTTTAGTGATATATTATTTATTTTATATATAATATTACATTAGCTTTAGTTAAATTAAGGTTGAGTGAATTTAAATGAAATCTTTTTTTAAAAAACTATAGTATTACTATAAACATAATGAAACATATTAGTTTGAAGCCTAAAGGACTAGTCAATCATTGATATTTGAAGTTTATATATAATAATATTTATAACTTGCTAAGACATTACTTAAAGCAATGGTTATTAATTTATGTTCTTAAGATAAAATGTATAATTTCAAATAGAAACACAAGTTTCTAATGATATATCAGTTTAAAAATTTATAATTAAAAGAAAAGAAAATTAAATATGTGATAATAAAATATGAAGCATTTTTATTTACATTCTACCTATTATAGTACTTGTTTTATTTTGATGCTTTAATATGTGGATATTAGAAGAAATATATGTTTCATATTTTATTATCACAACTTGTGTTTTCTTTTGATTATCAAATTTGAATTTGAATTGAATATTTCTTTAAACTATGTTAAATGCATTCGTCATTAAGATTTAATATATAGAAATATGGAACCATTGCAGTTGGAACAATGCAATATAAAACCATTCTAAGTTGCTATTATACATTCTTAGGATAGAATTTATTTATTTTAATGGAAATACAAATTTTTAATGACAAATTAAAGTTTAATTAATAATAAATTAAATAAGTATCCCATTTTTATCCATGATAACATCGTATTGTTACAAACTACAAAAATTTGATTATAATAATTTTCATAAAACTTTGATACATATTTCTCATCTTCGAATTATTTATTATATTTAAAAAATACAATTATATATTATATATCAAACATAGAATATTATTATATTACATATATAAACACAACATACAATTTTCCATCAAACTATTTAAAAGATTTGTTGTTAACATTCGAGCAAGAGCAATAAGTAGGACTAACACCCCAATGGTAGATTAGGGATCATTTTTTTTTTTTGCTTTAATATGCGGAGGATATCACTATTAGGGGAGCGGAGACTCATACCCTTTTAATAGCCCTGATGTGTTAGAAACAAGAAAAGTAATTTTCCAAGTTTCCTATTGTTGTATTCACACTTTCGGTTTCTGTTCTACTCTCAATTAAATATTTTGTAAATGACAACAATTACTTTAGAGTTACACTTCATCTAGGAAGATGACATATTCTAGATAATGGAAATTGCGTGTTAGACGTGTTTGCTACCAATGCCAACTTAAAGGGCAGTGACAACAATGTGTCATGATGATTTAATAGAAGTGATTAATTTGTTTCGACCATTTGGGAATCGGCCAAGTCATGATGAATTTTACATAATTTGCATAGATTTATGATAGGATTATGATATATAAATAAGGTTATTCTTTGCCAGCATTCTATTATTAGTATTTAAATTTCAAATTAGGGATTTGATTTGATACATAGTTAGGGCATACAAATTTGGTTTTTACAGATAAATTTAGGATTTAAAATTTAAAAAAAGAAAAAAAAAGAAATAGGGTTTAGTAAATAGGACATTAATAGTTTTAATTTTTTTGGGTTTATTGTAAGGATGATGAAATTAGAGGTTGTATATTTAAGGATTATAAAAATAACGTTTAATATATAATTAGTTTATAAAAATTTAGAGATTATTATTATTATTATTATTATTATTATTATTATTATTATTATTATTATTATTATTATTATTATTATTATTATTATTATTATTATTAAGGATTAAAAATTGTATGGTTTATTTCATAATTACAAGTTCATACTTAAAATTGAGACTTATGAAGTGAAGAGATTTTGTTTTAATATTTTGCGTAATTTTATTATATTGTGTAATTAAAGCTTACAATTTTTAAGATTATATTTTTACTACAATTTAACAAAAATTGTGTTTGAAATGAGTTATATTTTCTAACTAACTTTTTATAAATTTAAATTATTATTTAATAATTAATAAAATCATGTATAAATAATTGAAGTCAAAATGAAAATTAAAATGTTATAATATGTAAAATTTGTGATATAAAGTGGAAGGCCAAAGATAATTATGTGGTAGATCTGTTAAAAAATGGAATACAACTCGCTTACATTTACTCATCCAAATAAGTAAATTATGAAAAATATGTTTTGTTTCCCCTTTGGAAATTATGTACATTTAGACATGCAAAATATATTTATATCTAAAACGTAATAATATAATATTTTGAGCAAGAATAGAATATTAATAATGAAGAAAATTATGTTGAGAAATAATTGCAGTGAATATTAGTTCAAAATAGTACTAATAAATAATCATCATCTTCTTAAATTGTAAGAAAATTTAGAGATAGAATGTCAACCCTGCTCTCTTCTTGGAAATATGTTTAGGTGCATATAGGAAAATATCTTATGTAAACATTTAAATATGAACTACAATTTCAGGTATACACAATATCTTTCAAATTTTTATATAAATATTTAAATTGATAAATTAATATAAAATGGGCAAGCTTGAACATTCCACATCATCAATGAGTTTCATGTTTACGTTATTAAAATTTTAAATTAATAGCATATTTTAAGATTGAAATTCAAGTTAAATTTTTATGATAATTTTTAAATGTTATGAAAAACCCATAATATTTTAAAACACTCGAGCCATATATTTTTAAAACACCTAAGTTACTACTAATACTCTACATTCATAAATATCCTCACTTTCTCATAGTTTTTTTCTTCCTTATGGCATGGATTGTGAAACCCTTAATATTTATAAAGGTATTTATGAAGGGTAGTGAGGTTTTGGAGGGATATGTAAAATCCATATCATAAGGTTTTAAAATATAGATTTCTCATAGCATCTAAAACAAAATAATTCATAATGAATTGGGCTTGAGTTTTGAGAGGGAACAAATTATTTGCGTGTATACAATTAGATTATATTTGTATTATTAATTACCTTAAACATGTAGTTCATTGTGTTAAGATGTGAGTTTTAGGTATTTTTTATTCATAATTTAATAGGACAAATGTCTGTTATGTCTAAATTTACATTAATAGTAGATTCCATAATTAAAATTAACATTAAATCTATGTGATGGTTTTCAGTTGTTATGGGAAACCTATAATATTTTGAAACCATTGAGACATATGTTTTCAAAACACCTAAATTACTTATAGTGCTCTAAATTTATAAAAAACATCACTTTTTCATGGTGTTTTCATTTTAATGGCATGTGTTATGAAATCGATGGGCATTCATGATGTGCATTTGATGCCTAAAAATAGGCCAACTTTTTGGAGGCCATAGCTTTTGACCCGTAGCTCCATTTGAGCTCTTCCACAAGCCAAAATGACCTTATCAAAAAGTTCAATGCTATTATAGGTAGTAATACCTCCTTATCAATATTTTTTTATATTTTTTGGAGGTCATAGGTGATCATTTGAGGGTCCAAAATTGTGATTTAATTATTTCTTTAAGTTTTTTCTATTTTTAGAAATTATATATTTTTTGGAGCGGATGTTAACTTCAATTGAATTTCGTTTCATAGTCTAATTATAGTGTTTAGGATATTTTTAGAGTTTTACGTGTTTGCATGTGAACTTATTATAAATAACAACTCATACAAATAAACATTTTTTTTAAGTTTTAGTTTTTTTTTTTTTTTAATAATTATTTTGCATGTAAACTCTAATTTTGAGTTTAGGCTTATTTAATCATGGTTTAGATTTTTAATTATTTCAAGTCATTCAATACAAATCAATTATGAATTAATAGTTTAGATCTTAACCTATTGGTAATTTTATTGTCTTGATTGTTTTTGGGTTTATTATCATCAAAGGTTTCAAGGGAAAAAACAAAATACATCCCATAGTGATTCCAATAGCATCTAAAGCAAAAAAAGCTCTAGTGACCGACCAAGGGTTTTAAAAATAAATGAGCAAAAGCTATGAGTTTCTTTGTGTTATATTAGCCACAACTCATGATAGCATTGGGAGCTTCAATGATTTTATGAATGGAAAATTTACAATGGAATGGTAGAGCTTGACCTCCTCCTATGGATATGTAAAATGTAGGTGGGTTTCATTAAATATGTAAAATGTAGGTCGTAAGGGTTTGAATTATAAGTTTATTATAACATCTGAAAAGAAATAAATCGCGATGAACTTAAAATTTTGTTAATAATAAAAAAAATTGAATGTAAAATTATTCTTTGAAAACATTTTACCATTAAACAACCACCTCACAACAATTTTTTTTTAATTTACATATACTTATGAAATAAATAAATAAAATTATTTTCTATCATTTTAAAAACCCACTATCTTACCTTTAAAATGTAAGACATACAAGTAATATAAAGTGAGTATTAAAAGTTCTACATACCTCTCGCACTGCCTCCTTTGTCCTTTATATTGCTTCATTCCTAAGTCATTTTCCTCTTACTTCGATTGCAGATTGGAAGAAGTCGTAAGTTTCTTTGTGTTTAGCCATCGCCATGATGGCATTCAAATTTGCAATGAATTTTTCTAGTGGTGAATTCAAAATTAGAATAACAGAACTCGACCCCTTTCGACATTTAACTATAGTACGTGCTGTGTCATTTTTGAGAAATGATATGTGGATTGGTGTGGAGTGATGTTTTCTTAAAAATATGGTTGTCGACGTGTTTATTGTCAACGTGTAATATTCAAGCTTGCTCGTTCGTAGTCGTTCGTTGTTCACCATTCGTCGTTTGCCATCTGTCCTCCGCTGTCTAGTTTACCGTCTATTTACTGCCGTTTAAAAGGGTTTGATGTTGGCATTTGAGCAAAGAGCTATGGATAGGTCTGACACCCAAGCATAGACTAGAGGTCATTTTGTTGTCTGAATAGGTGGAACCTGTTTTATGTGTACATGTTTTTAATTGGGGCGTTTGACGAGCTCTGACCTACTAGTTACATGGTTCAGTGTACTTAGAATGTGAGTTGGCAATTGTAATTGGAGAAGTGAGCCGTAAACAACTAGTATTAAAAACGCGTAACAAAGAGTTATTTACCATATTCTGCTCAACTATTGAAGTATTTTCGGCCAAAATTAAGACTATTTTCATAATATTCTTTGTCCTACATTTTCATAAGATATAGGTCATGACTTCAGTTACAGTTTATGATAGGGAAGGAGTAGTTTATTGCAGTGTAGTTGGCTGTTTACATCAATTTATCAATATCACGCGTTGGTTTATTGTATGCGGATTCATGGTTCTCAAAACCGTTCTAACAAGAATTTAGTCATATTCGCTAGTCGAAAGCTCAAAAAAACAAAGTTTTCCACCATATATATGATATATTAATCAGTATTTACAGGGCAGATTAAATAAATGTTTAACCAGGTTCCCAATAATAAGTTCCCATGGCTTCATGGAGAGAGTGTAGAGCACATCATAGTTTTGAATTCAGAGAAATCTAACATCCCATTACAGTCCGAATCAAATCTGCATATCATTTTCATGCAGTGCTGTGGATCCTGGCCTCGCGGAACTAATCCCATCGTGGAGAGGACTTGTTGAAGCTCTGCAGAAGAGATATATCCATCTTCATTCCGATCAAAAACCCTGAATGCTTCGATCAAGTCCTTCGACTCATCTTCTTCTTCATTGTTGAAGATGGACTGATATAAATGGACAAATTCTTCAAATTTCACGTGGCTGCAGTCGTCCTGAGTTTTTGGAAAGAGGGGTACTGGTACTGTTGATTGTGCGTCTTAGATCTTCTTCAGAAATTTGTATTCCTAGCTTATTAACGAAGCCGCAGATTTCTTCCACGCTTACTATTCCATCTGCATTTTCATTCACCAATTCATATACTCTTCGAATTTCATTCAGATCGGCCATTTCAAGTATAACAAACGTAACAAAAATCTTAAAATATTATAACAAGCAGACCCAAAATAAAATATAAACTATGATCAATGCCAAAAAAAAAAGAAAGAAAGAAAAAAAACTGCAAAGTAACCGAGAATACGGGTATAGGATTTAAGGATTATTGAGTATTTATAATGGGCAGAAAAGAAAGTTCCAGGGCGTTACAAGGAAAAGGGAAAGATTTGCAGTAGCCGCCAACGACCAGAAAAGTAGAAGGAAGCAGCTCCGTCAAGATTTTCAAACTGTGGGTAGAAAACGCGGACCGTTTCTTCGTTCACACATTCATAGCGATGACTTTTCTTTTCCTTGCATTTGCGTAGCAACGGAAAAATTAACAACAGCACTTTAAATCGTTAAGTCGTTATTTAACGTTTATACCAACAAATATAACTGAGAAAACGAAGATTACTGTGTCTTAAAAACTACGAAACGTTTGTTTAAAGGCACAGGGAGGACAGTCCATCGTAGAAATGGGCGACACCTAGAAAAAAATATTCATTCGTTGCAAACTAGAGGGCTAATACGTCAAAAAGCATGAGTGCACATTTGAATAGTATGAAATGGAATAGTTTCGGATAGGATATTTCGTAGTATAATATACATAAATGGATTTAAATTACATTATAAATTGTAATTAATCATAAATATTTAAGTATTCTTAAAAATAAATATATATATGAATTAGATGTAATTAATTAATTTCACCATTAAAGAAATAGATAGATGATTTATAGATGTGTCTTCAATAATATAAGATTAGATGACATTCATCAAGATTTAATAATGGAAAATAATATTTAATAGCGATTAAAATTTGATCTTGTTAGATATATGATAACAAAGTTAAATTTTGGATCTTTTTATGGTGCGGTTTATAGCCCACTTCTCGACAGGGGGGTGTGGGGTCACAACACATTCCCCTCCCCCCAACTATTGTCGCAGGAGGTCTAGTGGGGCAGTGAAAAAATCAAGGAGTTAAAACACTTATTTCTAAGAAGATGAATTTAATCAAATTTTATTTTTAGAAGGAAAGTCCTAATAGCATTTTTCCACTCTATTTTTAGGAGGAGGAATCATAATGGTGTTTTGCCAATTATGCATATTTATCTTTGTACAGTTACATGTAATCTATACAATGAGGTTGCATGTAATCAATTCATAGTAGAATTAATAAAGCTTGATATCTTAGACCGTGGATGTTTCCTTAGCTTTGTTAAGTTTAAATACATAAATCATTTGTTTTATCTATTTAATTATCTCTGTTATTGGATTATATTATTATTCTAATGTTGTAGAGTGCATGGTTTCGTAACAGATTTGAAAAATTCAGACAATCAGATAATGATGTACAAGCCAAGGTTCCAATCCTTAAAGTTTCCCAACCATTAAGTTTCATTTTTTACAACAATGAGGCAAGAGAAAATTATGTTTTAAAAACCATGTTCATCTAATCAAGTGTTCCAAAATCTTGAAAAGTTTGTTGTGCCCTTTCTCAAATCACTAGGAAAATTCAATTCTTCTTCTTGCCATAATTGGGAAAGTATATTTAAAAATCCTAAGGAAAATGATGTGTTTTTGGGTATGTATTACACCTATCTTGGTTATATTGCCAAGCCCTTGGATGTTTGTATAATATTGGAAAAAACCCTCCAAAAAGATATAATAATTCATCATCAAAATAAACTAGTGCAACGTAATGTGTTTCTAACATAAATATTATTACTTAAATGAATTATTTAATTTATCTAAATTCTTGTTGACATTCAATAAATTATTTTGAACAATAAATTAATTTGATAGAATCAATTATCTATTTTTCAATGCCTTATATTGATAAATAAATAGATCCCTAAATGAACTTTGTTATAAGTGGATATTTATAGATGAATTTAATTCAAATTAGGAACCTATTGATATGTAAACCAACATGAAATGGTAAAAAAATAGAAAAAGGTGGGCTAAGACATGGGACGAGAGGAAAAATAACCTAAAAGAACCAGACTACTTGATCATACATTGATGCTTTGGACCTATCTGAAATATCAATGCACATTCTATACAAGGAGCCCTAGCTATGTTAAAACCTTGGTGGAGGAAGGTGCGAGTTAGAGGGCATAAATATAATGTACATGGACCACTATAAATCAATAAATGCATCTAATTTAAAATAATAATCAACAATTACATAAACATCCAAGAAAACATGCAATATAATATAAAATAAATTTATAGGGACCATTTATAGGTGCCTACATTATTATCTACTTTGATGTGCATGTTTGTACACATGCAGGCCAAAGTTAAGGAATTATAGGCATGGATAGGTGCACAAGGGATATAACACTAAGTAAAATTACACTAATCCATACATTAATACATGTAAGAGAAATTTTAATCTATATATAATAAAATAATAAATAAAGACATGCACCTATGTACTAGTGGGGGTATAGAGTGAAATTACCTATAACAAATGAAAATTGGTAACGGGTTTTATAAATACATAACTGATTTATTAGACAAAGAGGTCACAAATGCTCCACTAGTGCCCCTAAGATAATTTAGTTCAGTATGCTGAAATTAATAAAACATGTCTGGTTTACCTTATATATACAATGGCATAGATTGTAGTGCAACCGCATTTTTAAAAATATTTTGAACTATGTGTTTAACCCTAGAATGTAGATGTGAGGAATATAAGGTTAAGCGTGTAGAGATAGCCTAGGGCACAAGGATGGTAAATATATATAGAGAAGGCAAATTGTTTATGAGACTCAGATAAAAAAGTTATTCAATTTATTATGTTGAGATGCTAAAGATAAAAATTAAAACTATGCTAAATATTGAAATGATAAAGAAAGTAAGATAGTTGGTTTTGATGCTAATATAAATTTATTTAAAATAATTGGGAAGTAGACTGGATCTAAATTCTAGGTAAGTCTCTTGATCTTATAAATTTTCCAAGGCATGACAAGGAAAAAGGAAAGATTTGCAATAGCCACCAACGACCAAAAAAAATGAAGGGAGCAGCTCCATCAAGATTTTAAAATGGTGGGTAGTAAACATGAGACCATTTCTTCGTTTACACTTTCATAGCGATGATTTTTCTTTTTCTTTCCATGTGAGTAGCAACGGAAAATTTTAACACCAACAAATATAACTAAGAAAAAGAAGACTACTTTCTCTTAAAAATTATGAAAGATTTTTTTAAAGGCACAGGAGGATAGTCCCATCGTAGATATAGTTTTACTTCTTGTTGATGATCAATACATTATTTTGAACAATAAATTAATTTGATAGGTTTCAATTGATTATTTTTTAGTGCTTTATATTGATGAATAAATATATCCTTAAATGAATTGTGTTATATATATATGTGTGTGTGTGTGTGTGTGTGTGTGTGTGTGTGTGTGTGTGTGTGTGTGTGTGTGTGTGTGTGTGTGTGTGTGTGTGTGTGTGTGTGAATTTAGTTCAAATTAGGATTTTATTAATATGCAAACAATATCAAATTGTTAATAAAGAGAAAAAGGTAGGATAAGACATGAGAAGAGAGGGAAAATAATATAAAAGAACCATAATAAGATTGTAAATTGATGATTTGGACATGTTTGAAACATCAATGCATGCTTTAGACAAGGAGCCCTAGCTCTACTAAAACCTAAGGTGGTGGAAGCTGATAGTTCGAGTGCATCAACAAAATGTGCATGGACTAGTATAAGTCAATAAATGCATTTAATTAAAAATAATAATAAATAATTATACAAACATCTAAGAAACATGCAATATAACAACCAATAAATTTTTAGGGACCATTTATTGGTGCCTACATTTTTATCTACTTATATGTCCATGTATATACACGTGCATGTCAAAATTAAGTAATTATAGGCATGGATAGGTGCACAAGCGATATAATACTAAGTAAAAGTACACTAATCCATGTAGTAATGCAGGTAAGAGAAATTTTAGTCTATATATAATAAAATAATAAATAAATACATGTACCTATGTATTAATGGGGGTATACAATGAAATCACCTATAACAAATGAATATTATTAATGGGATTTATATATACATACCTGGTTTATTATACAAAAAATTCACAAACCTTCCACTAGTGATCCTAAGATTATTTAGTTTGGTTGACTAAAACTAATAAAACATATCTGGTTAATCTTATATATATAATGACATAGACTGTAGTACATCCACATTTTTTTCAAATATCTTGAAGTATGTGCTAAACACTAAAATGTAGATATGAGGAATATAGGGTTAAAGGGATAGAGATAGCCTAGGTCACAAGGATGGTAGACTATCTCTAGAGTAGACAAATTGTTTGTGAAACTCAAATAAAAAAAGTACTATATTTATTATGTTGAAATGTTAAAGATAGAAAGTACAACTATGCTAGATATTAAAATGATAAAAATATTAAGATACTTAGCTAGTTCTAATGTTGATACATTTATGGATTTGAAACAACCAAAAAGTAGACTAAATTTGAATTATGAATAAGTCACCTGATTCTATAAAATATACCTCTATAGCTATTGTATGACTCAGACATAAGTGCCCATTATGGAATTCTTATTGAAACTAGATGGGACCACCTTGATGTTTCTAGGTTTTATATTTCCTTGACTCTGATTCATTTAGATCTAGGTCATAGACTGTCACTCTTTATCAAATAGTGAAACCCTAGTTATTCATTTTCATGGTTGCTACGATAAAATGGGTCAATTGGCACACAATATAGATCTTCCCCAAAGACCCCTATATCAATGAAAACTTTATAAATATCCAATACTTTGAAGCAAGCCTAAAACTTATGTAGTTATCTCCTATGTCATGGCTTGTGTGTGAATTATGCAAAGAGTGATAATCAAGTACAATAGCGACCTATCTTATAACTTGGAAAATGCAGCTCATATAATGCTCCTTGTAATGAAATTACTTAGATGACTTTCAATAAGAGATTTATATATCATAGAATAAAGAGAATAATAAATAGATCCACAGAAAAATTGGTGAAAGAGCAGAATACTTGAATATTATGATTAAGCCCCTTCATGGGAGAAACCTCCACAACAATGCAATAAGAACAAAATTAAAAATATGATGATAAGAGATTAATGAGTACCTCTTATATATACTCTAATAATCCAAGGTTATTTTATAGGTTGACCATACTAAGAACAAAAAGAAATAAAACAAGATAATATGAAGTTGTATAAGCCACAAGTCATCCACACATATACCTAGATGCACTATAGGTTATGGGTGTAATATGCCCCTCCCATTCAAATCAACATTATCCTCAACATTGAATCAGACCAGGATGTTGTTATAGAAATGATTTATCCTCCCATGTTTCATCTTTAGAATTCAAGTTCATCCATTTGATCAAAAACTCCTTAATGATTGTGGTCAATAGTTGCTTAGTACATGTGTGATGGATCTCTTCATGATCTAAAATGACATAGCCTTCCTTAATGATTGTGGTCTATAGTTGCTTAGTACACGTGTGATGGATCTCTTCAGGATATAAAATGACATGGCCTTATTCATCTAATTCAGGTAATTTAGTTTGAGTGGAAACTTTGTGTCCAATTACCTTCTTCAAGAAAGATACATGGAATACCAAATGTATGTGAGTAGATGGGGGTAATTATAGCTTGTAATCCATACTACCAATTTTTTGCAAGATCTGTTAAGGGCCATAATACATAGGTGCCAACTTATTATTAATTTTTTGTTACTTCAGAGACATCTGATTTTATGGCTACAAACACTTAGATGCCTAATCCCCTATGTCACAATGCCACTCACTATAGTGTTGGTTTACTTGTTGCTTCATTCTATTTTATATCATTGTTAAATTCTTTCGTAAACTTACTAGTACCCCTTGTTGATGGTGAATGTGTTCCTCAATAGATCAAACCTTATTATGAACTATCAAAGCTAAAGTTAAGGATATGGGGTCATACCCATACAATGACACAAAGGGAGACATCTTAGAAGAAGTGTCATATCACTATTCAACAAGTGGAAGACATGGAACCCATTTATCATGTTTGTCAAACATAAAACAATGAACATACCCTTGTATAATTTTGTTGACTACCACTATTTATCCATAATATTGAAGATGATAGGATGAGATATGAGCCAACTGGGTACCTAAACATGCAAACAATTCATTCTAAAAATTACTAGTAAATATGTGATCTCGATCACTTATAATGATCTTTGGAGTTCCATGTAATTTATGAAGTGTATTGAAAAAAGTACAAGCTACTGTACTGGCAAGAAATGGTTGTCATAAGGATAAAAACTTATCATACTTGGTGAGTCTATCCAA
>JARHVA010004053.1:625000-670000 GCA_037957365.1 Torreya grandis | reverse complement strand
TAGGGATTAAGTTTTATTTGAGGTTATAAGAGATCAATGTTTTAGTGTTAAGGGTTTAGGTTAGGGGTGTTTATGCATACATCCAAGACAGCTTTAAAAATAAGACAAAAAACATTCAGGTCAATGTCCTTTTCTTTGGATCGAGACTTTTATCCTTTGGGTACTTTGTTTTATTATGTTCTATATGTTTTAGGTTTTTTTTTTACTGATTTGATGCATTTCCTCAACTTTAAAAGTTAAAAAACTTTGTCTACTCATGATTGATTAAATAGTGCATCTCTATGTTATACTAATTTGATTGTCATCCCCACTTGGTACTACACACCAAACATGTATAATTTTTAATAATTAGACTATTGTCCCCATACTCGAAAGTTGATAACTTTGTGTATCATGGGTGATGACTTTCATAATAGCAAGAAGAAGAACTTACAGCATAAAATGTTGGAGGAATTACAAGTGTATAGAGAAAATCAAAGGGAATGAATGAAAAAACTTCATACAAGTTAGTATACTATCCATAATGAATTGAATGTCACAAATAATTATGAAACGAACAATGATATTATAAAAAAATTTGCAATTAAAATTGAGAATTATGATAGTATACCAAATTATAATGCAAGTTCACATTCAAGTTTTATGGTTTTTAATTTTGATGATGACGATAGAATGCATTATGATGTAAATTGCATGGAAAAACCATTTGGTGAAAATAACAATCAAGCAAATGATATGGGAACACCATTAAATGAACAAACTAGCAGTGAATAAAATAATATGGATACTCCAAATCAATCAAATTTTCCACTAAAAACACCTCCTAGAGTTTTGAAAAGAAGACCCTTGTATTTAATTGAAATTGATGAAAATATTTTCAAACCAATGCCTAAAAAAATGTCTTGGCATCATATGAGAATAAAATCTAAAATTTTTGGGACTTGCACTTTCAAAAATAAAATGAAACTCAAAGATGCTAATTATTTGTTACATTGATGAAATTGCATAAGATGAGACTTAAAATGAACACCCTATGAATAAGGAAGTCTAATATTGATTGTTTAAATAGGGAAATTATTGAAAATTTTCATAATTCATACCATCAAATAAGTGTGAACAAATGTACCAAAGATGGAAACATTGTTCTATGTGTTATTCTAACTTCTTTTGTATGTTTCCAAACAAAGAATAAATGATTGATTAGACAAATAAGTCAAGTATTTCACATGAATAGAAAAAACACTAGTGAAAGAAATTGGAATACATAGAAGACTTAATGTTTCTAATAATCACTTGTGGGCCTTCTTTGGTAGACTCCATAGAATGACAAGGCTATAGTTGATTCCCCATAAGATTTACTTGTAGAATTTTGGAAAGATAACACAAGGGTATCACCTACTATTAGAGATGTAGTAAAAAGAAGAGTTGGTTCTCGTAATTGTGAACCATAACCTAAACATTTTTTGGCTATGACTCAAACAAAATTATACACTAAATTTGTTATAAAATATCCAAAAATTTCTATCAGTCAAAGATATTTTGAAATGGCTAAATCCTTTTATGTGAAAATCAATCACACATGCACTAAATATTATTATAGGCAACATGTTAAATTTTTTATGCATTATGATATGTTTCATCATGCTTGTTGTACCTTGCATATTGATAACATTTTTTAGGAGTGTGGAGTGGAATCCCCACCAAAATCATCAAGAGAATTTATTCCATCTATTTTTTGTGAACGATGAGATGGATAATTTTTTTATAATAAGGCATGTTTGGATGGAACTTGAAACATTTATGTTGTATTGCCAAAATTGAAAAAATGTACCCATGAGGAGATTACACAAGAAATTGGATAAGAATTGGTTGGTTTTAGTAAATATAAATTTGTGACATATCAATTAAAATATGGAAATGAATATAAAAGGTATGAGCTTGTTACAAAATAAATACTTGTTTCTAAATTTATAGATAAATTCAGGGAGGAAATTGTATATGATTATGTAAGGCACACACATAGAGCTTGATGGCTAAATTAAAAATTCAAGATAAGTAAGCACACATTCCCAATTGGCACTTTTGTTTCAGTAGTGGACTGTGCAAAGAATTACACATTGTAAACATAAAGAAAGGTTTAGCCATAATACTACGATTCATTATAGGCTTCCCTTTTTGTGCATATAGTATTCATGCATTAAAATAATAATATAGAGCATGATTGAAAAATATTAAGGGAGTACAACTACTATGTCAAAAATGATTGAACACATTCTTTAGAGTATGTGTAAGGTTATTGTTGACCAATTTTGACCCTAAGTCAAAATTGGTCACCCCTTATAGGTTAAAAATTAATAAAGGTATCTAATGTTGTCCATGGTATGTTTATGGTCTCAATCAGTCTTAAATATTCCTATATGGTCATATATGTCTTTGTATAGCATTTTCTAAGTTCTAGTCTTAGGCTCACTTTTCTAGTCCAATGGTCAATCACAAGTCTTAGAATGGTCAAAAGTATAATATAGTCTAGGGTTATTGTAAAAAAGTTATTGAGGTGTAATTAATGTCATATTATCATGATCTAGCTTTTATTTGACTCATACTTGCAAAAACTAACATTTTGGCCACTTTTGGGCCCATGAAGAAGAGTTAGACATGACACCTCAAGAAGAGAAATTTTCAGGAATACTTCAAATGCCATTGACATCAAAAAATGTCATATATGGTTTAATAATAGGTAGAGCCTGATAGAACCTATAATTTAATGATTAATCTTGGTAAAATGACATTTTATAAGCACATGCATGACCTTGAAAGATGCTTTTTTAGTTACAAATAGTCTATTTCTTAGGCTCCTCAAATCAGTTTTTAGATGTGAATAAAATTTAATTTATAAATGGCACTCCATACTAATTTTATCCTCCATTGCTACCTTCATAAGCTCAGGAAGGCAAATTTGCATTGAATGGTATGACTAGGATAGAGAGATTTAGGAGCTAAAAATTTGGCCATTGGTAAGGATCAAATTAAAATTAAAATAAGTGGCATTTTTTTTATTATTGGTGGACTCTTATTCATTAATGATTGTTAATAGTGATAAAAGGTCACTATGGCCTATTCATCTAAGAAGGGTATGTTCTTGAACATGATTCTCAAGATCACAAATCTATGGGGAGGAACGATATTGAGAGTAGTTTTTATAGGTATTATATCTCCTTTTAATGGTGGTTTCATCATCCAATTCATCTTTATGATTATATTTAATTAGGAATAAGAATCTCTTTATGTACATGTTATTTTAGTGGATTCTACTGCAAGTTATTATTTCTTCTTCATGATAGTGATTATCATATGTTCCTAATGCTTCATTATTCATGTAAAACCCCTAATTTTCATGGAGTCTATATTATTTTATGTGAGATGTGTTTTATCCCATATCCTTCAAGTATGCTTATTTTTTGAGACATTTTAGTGTTTGAATAGGTCTAATAGAGTTTGATCAATAATTTAGGATCAATTACCAGTGATAAATCATGATTTAATTTTTTTAAATAGTTTCATACTCCTGGAAGTGAAAAATAGATGAATATGTGATCCCATATGCACACTCTCTAATAGGATTCATAGTTGCTTCCTCAATATGCATGTTGTAGGGACTATGAATTTGATGCGAGATGATTAAGAGTCATGGAGAGGCCTAATTCATATATTCATGTATTCAATGGTGTATAAACACCTCACTATCATCATCAATTTTATTCCAATTAACTGGATACTCCAATTCTCAACTCACTAACCTTTACATTGGTTGACTATGTACAGTTTGTATAGGATCAATTAGGTGAGTTGAAGTGGATGACATAAGAGCCTTATCAAAAACCTCTATATGCCATTAAAATAGTGATAATGGATGAAAATAAAGAGTTTAGTGGCTGGACAATGTTGAAGTAGTTCAAGAATTCAAAGAATGCCTTTATGTAGACCTTATAGTTTATAGTGACCTATAGGACCTAAGTTGTAGGTCCACATTTTGGACCAAAATCAATGACAAATAATCACTAAAATGTATCAAACATGGGGATCCCAACTCCATTTTAGGTGATATAATCCCTAGATAAGACTAATAAATTACTTGAACAGTCAAAAGGACAATAGACTGAGTGGACAGTCTAAAAGAACACTTAAAGTACCATATACAAAATGAGCAAGGAAAAGTGGTTTGAAGTGTTAGTAGAGGTGTTGAGACATGTTTGAATGTTTATTGAAATTTATTGGATACCTCAAGTGGGTTAAGGAGAAATGAAAAGTCCATTGGTCTGAAAGTGAGGTTTCAAAACCTAGTATACAGTCTTATCCCTAAAGAACACATATAGGCTACATGACATAGACTGATATCATACCTAAGTAAAGAGAATGAAAAAATTATTTAGAGAGGTTCTGATCCTAATTGAGACTGTAAACAATCCAAATATCATTGAGAGGGATATTGGTATGACTATGAGATCTCAAGCCCAAGAAATGTAGTCGTGAATCCAAACACATACCCTAATAGGTAGTTACAAGTCTATTTGAGGAATAACTCAGTTACACACATAAAGAGAAGGGTAGTGTGTGTTGGGAAATTATTTTAAACCTATTTGGAAATTTTAGTCATGTGTAAATCCATTGAAAAGGTCAATAATCTTATTGAGAACTAAGTTTCATAGGTGCAGTCAAGATAGTAAACATACACCTATAGGTTACTAATAGAGGATTAGTTATAATTACACCTTAAATGAGGGTAAGAGCATGTTTGGATATTTTTAAACCTAAGTCAAACCTCCATTGTGATCAAGAAATTTGAGGAGGTTAATGATTTTAGGGTAATAACTTGAAACATCAAACACACAATCAAGTAGCCCTTATGAGCATCTACATGTAAGAACTATCCAATGGGCTAGTGCTAAGTCTAAATAATAAATGAATATATGTGTGTTTTAGATGTTTTTGAAACCTAATTTAAAAACATCAACTCAAAGTTCAAGAATACTAAGAGGGAATCTACTAGTGTAGTGGATGAGGTCTAAAACTCAAATGATAGTCAATCGATTCATGGACACCTACATGCTATATAAGCATAGGTAGGCCTTAGGCCTTAACAAGGGACAATATATGTAAAGGAATCTGAGGTCTATATCTCATTTTAAAATAGGTCATATAGGAGTTTTGAAACCAAGAGGAAAATAGAGAATACTAATCAAAGATGATTTTTAAAAACCTACACATAGTCAATCAACTCACACACAGTCAAGCACAATCATAGGCTTACAGTTAGTCTTAATAAATATAAGTGTCGAGGCCTCTAAAGGCATTCTCATGATTTAAAATTTTGGAAGAGGGATTTTATGAGTTATAAAAGACATCCCTGGTCTCCCTGAAGTCAGAAAAATAGTGGAAGTACTCATTATTTCATCTCAGACTGTACCCACTCCTTGGACAAAGGCAAAACAAGAGACTTAGGGGTCCACTTGAGATTAAATGAAAAAACCAAGAACTCTATACCTCATGAAGGGACTTTGAGGGTAGTGAATAGTCATATAAGAGATCTCCATACACTTCTAAGGTGCACACATACTCAGTTTTCCATCAAATGCCCTTAAGGGCTATCAAGAAGGTAACAAGGCCATAAATCCAAGAACCCTTACTAGTTTATCTTGAGCATACAAATGGTTAATGAAGATATGAAAAGATGATTGTGTCATAAATTAATGTAGGTTCTTGTTTGAAATGATAGTTAAGAGTGGATTTTGATTCAAATCACATGATAAGGAAATCAAAAACTTGTTTATAAGTCTTAATCCTTTTTATTATCATCATATGATATACAATAAGTGTTTTATAAGTATAAAAATAATATAATTGGATTTTTGACCTATTGGAACTTAATTAGGCCTAGAATCCCAAAAACATGGTCATAGTCCAGAATTTTTTCTTTTGAGAAACCAATGAGTTAATATTAGTTTCTAAAAAAAAAAATAGTCTCTAATAATTTTAAGGGTTGTATATAATATATCCCAAAGGATAGATTTCAAAAATAATTATTTTTGAGGTTTAGATGCTTAAAATGGTCCTGTAGCAATCTTAAGACTGAATATTGGGTTTGAGGTCTTAAAGTTATCTATTTAATGTTTGAATCCATTGAAATGATTCCACAAGTATATTAACCATACCTTGAGTCTATGAATGACCTTAAAGAGTAATTTTGTCAATAAAAAAGAGTTCTAAAGAGGTTTTACAATAATACAAATGACTGTTCTTGAATTTATAGATTGAATTTAAAAGAAATTTTCAAAGAAAGGTTCGTTAGTGTCATCATAATCCAAGGTGTTTAAGAAACCAAATTCAAAATTACAAGAATGAAGGATGCATAAAAATTATGTATGAAACATATAAATGACCCAATACTTATATTTTATAAAATCAAACAATCCTTCAAAGTGGCCAAATCATGAGAATCTAACCATTACCTCAAATATTAATGGGGTACATTACCCGAATCTCAAGGTGGATGTCAAGAATTGGGAAACAACTTCCAATATTACCACATTATAATAGTTGGAATATAATATCAGAGTTATGCCACTTAGTAGCTTTTCCACAATATTTTGGGTATATCATATCACCTATTGCATGTGACCCAAAGGTAGTGGACCTTACCATATGGGTAATGGACAAAAAACCATAGTTAACTTTGCACTTTAGACAACAATGGTTGACTGATATGAAATTAGTTATTAGTGTTACAAATTAGTGTCTTCTCATTCAACATGATATGAAGGAGGTTAGTATACTATATAATTAATATGGGGGACAAGTACCAATGATTTATAATAGTGAGTTAACAATAGACACAAAACTGTTAACACTTATGCAATATAAAGAATTTTTGAAAACACAACCACCATGTAGTATCTTGGCTCCTAAATTTGAGAACTTTTTGAATTAAATAGTTCTCAATATTCCACAAATACCAAAAAAATAAAAACACTTAAAAGTCTAAAAATATGTTCAACATTTACATATCCTATTAACTACTTGGCATATATGTTGTTGGTTCCATGTTGGTAGATGGCATATCAATATTTACTATATACACATGTGTGTCACACATGTTTTGAGTGTGATTTAGGCATCCATAGATACATCATCCATGCACTTTTAGATTTTAGTTTTTCCCTCTACTCACATCACCTGGATGTTTGGGGCATCCACCTCTATATGATAATGAATCTAGGCTATATCATTCTATGATCACTTTACATTATCATGTTTGAGGTCATATATGTACTTACAAATGCCTTTATCCATGATTATACATTTCATAGTATACTTGATATGATTTTTACTTAATGTTACTTTATATCACATATATGTATGAACTACTATGATATGTTTATGTTAGTTTATTTTGATTTCATTTATGCATTTCCTTGAGTGTTTTTCCTTGTTATTATCTTACTTTTTTGAGAATTAGAATATGCTCCATTATTTGCAACCTTTGTCCTTTGTTTACAAATTTAAAATTTAAATATGTGATTATTTGTTGTATGTTGACATTTGAATATGTCATTTCTTGCCTTTGTGGACATTTGACTATGTCACGTCCCTTTGATTCTGTGGAATTTGAACATGCCCTTGTTTGAGGTCTCCTTAAACTGTTGTCTGTTCAATTGATTTTGAGTTTTCTTGAGTGTGTGATTGATTTCATTATGATATTTTAGTATTAATATCTATAAAATTCCATTATTTACATCACGCATCTTAGGGACTGATGTGATCACATTCTTCATGCTTCAATGATATATTTACCTAGACATATTTTTCCCATACACTACATGATAGATTCATAGTTCACATGGTTATCTTATCATTTTGAGGTAAGGTAAATAACATTTTATACTTCTCACCTAAAATTTTGGGGAATATTAGTGGGGTATGACATATAAGCATGACTTACACATTGCTCCTCAAATTCATATTGTAGTGGGGGCATGTTTTGGAAACATTTTATCAACACTTTTTTAGAATTCAACATACCTAAATTATAGACCAAGGGAATGTTTTAGAAACATGTCATTCACACTTAGACCATTTCTTAGATACAGATTATAATGGGGGCATGTTTTGGAAACATGTTCTTCACACTTACACTAGTTCTCAGATTTAGGTTGTAGTGGGGGCATGTTTTGGAAACATGTTTTCCACACCTACACTGGATATAGATTCATATTATACTGGAGGCATGTTTTGGAAAATAGCTATTCACATTTACATCAATTATTAGATTCATATTGTAGTGGTGGCATGTTTTACAAACATGTTATCCATACTTACATAGTTATCATATTTACATTATAGTGGGGCCATGTTTTAGAAACATGTTCTCCACACTTACACTAGTTATCAATTTCAATTATAGTAGGGGCCTTTTTTTTAAACATGAATTCCACACTAACCCCAATTTATAGTTTTATATTATAGTGGGGGCATGTAATAGAAACATGTTATTCACATATACACAATTTCAAAATTGGCCAAAATCATAGTTATATGATTTTAATAAACATTTATTGTATAATTCTATACATTGGTACAATTTTTATACACAATTTCAGCATGACAAATATCTAATATACATATGTTATGCAATATGTTTCAAATATTGTAAAATCAAATAAGGTTCAGATTCTAAACACTTTCAAGGACTTATCACCCACTAGCTTGGACTTTTATGGACTATATTAAGCTATTATACTACAATAGTTGGTTCACTTTTTGCTATGGTTGAGGTGATTAAATTACTCAATATTTTCATGTTATAAGTTATAATTATGAGTTCACATGGTTCTCTCACACTCATTAGCTTATAAGTATTATTAAGTTGCATTGTTGAGCTAATATTAACTGTCAGGTGGTAACTCATCTTTTATCCAAGGTTGGAGCCATGTGTGCTCTAGTCTCTCTCTCTAGATATATCAAATTTCAAAATTTATATTTATCCTAATTTGGTTTCAATGACTGATAATGATACATATTTCAAATCAAATTACCAAAAGGTAAGATGATTGCACCAATAGATAAGTGTACTCCTAAACTTTATTATCTTTTAATTTCAATTATTTTAATACACTCAATTTCAAATTATATGTATCAATTGTATATTATAACATTCTCTTGGTTGTATGTAACTCACTAGAAAAACACTCAAGTTGGACTCAAGAAAAGATAAGGTGTGTTATACACACCCAAACACACATTTATTCTCTTTTTAACTAGTAATTCCATTACTGTATTAAAGGCAAAGTAATTTTAGATAACATTCATGAATTATATAGCACCTCTAAAAGGCTCTTATAAACTATTTGAATAAATGTGTGTTTGGGTGTGTATAAATGTGTGTTCATGAATGAATAAATTCATATCATGGATGTACCTTAAAGTTATAAACCTTTCCCACTACCAAAAGGCTCATATAAACTATTTGAAATATTCTTAATATCTTATCTTTTAGTCTAACCAATGTTGTTTTGATGACATAGGCCTTATATCATTCCCAAAATATTACAAAACTACTTATTTTCCATATCTATAAGTTATGGACTTGTGCCTATTTTTTAGTTACCCAGGTACTTGCATCCTAATGAGATGCCTAAGTTGATGCAAGCGTCCTATCCTAATAAAAGTGTCGTTGCCCTAATGTCATCCAATTTTAAAATGAAATGTATTATTATGATTGGCCTATGTTCTATAAATTGGTATATTCTTGAAAGGGATTGGTATAAATATAAGATTAACCCTTATTCATTAATCATCTATCATATACCAATAAGCACTCAATCAACTACTCTAGTGAGCAAATATTCCTTATTTCCTCTTATTTCCACATTAATCACATGGATAAAACATCTATAGGTATGAAGTACTAAAAGATAATTATATGAGCCATATTTACCAATGCACAAACTAGGTCATTGTTGTACTTGATTATCACTCATTTCATGATTCACATGCTATGCCCTTAACCTATAGTGCATCTAAAAATATGTAAGGGTCAACTTGTGGCTTACTCGGCTTCATAATAGCTTATTGTATTTCTTTATGTTCTTAATATGGTCAGTCTATGAAATAACCATGGCTAAGTATAGTATATATAGGAGGTAGTGGTTAGTCTTTTATCATCATATTGTAGATTATGTTATTATTGAATTTTTGTCAAGGTTACACCATTGAAGTGGCTCAATCATAATATTCATCTATTCTACTCTTTCTCTAATTGTTGTTTTGGATCTGTTTATTCTACTCTTAATTATGAAATATATAATTCTATTGTTGTGAATCATCTAAGTAATTTCATTATAAGTGTTATCAAAGCTTTGAATTGGGAAATTTTTTATGATGTATTTTTTCAGACCTAGCATCCCAAGCACTAAAAGGTCAAAAAAACATAACTTATGATCCTAGACGAATTGAATTTTTTCATCACTGCAGTTTTGTTTGTGAGATTTTCTTACAAAAAAGAAAATGATTACAAGTAAAAATAAGTTTGGAATTTTTTTTTACCTTCGACAATTAGTATTCATTAGATCTATCTCTATGATATTATTTTAATGGTATTTTCTACTTGTACAATTTTTGGGGATGAAAAGTTTCAACCTTATGCACATTATTAGTCATTGGATTCATTTTGGTAAGGTGATCATAATGATATCATCTATGCATACTTTTTTTGGGGTCATAACCCTCCTAGGTTTTGTGCATGGCAAGGCCTAACACTCATGGTTTTGAGAAAGGGAAAGAAATGCATAAAACTACTCACAAAGATGACATGAAGTTAGAAACTTTTAATTATAGTATTTCAAACATAGTTCAACAACTTAAGTAACACTTATAGGTCATGGTGCAAAAATATGATATTGGTGGGGATTAAAATGGAACTCAAGGAGATAAGAGGGGATTTGAATAACTTCTTATATCAATTGTAATAAATAATCGAGCAATTGACCAACTTTTCAACCCATCAATTGTAAGATATCCCTCTACCACTCCATTTTAGTTCTTCTCTTCCAAAAAATCACAACACCAAACATGGTACAAAGATATTATTGAAAAAAGTGGACCTATGCAAGTTTGATGTTAATGATCCACTCATGTGTTAATCAAATTGAAAATTTATTAAATTTACATCAGACGCCCTAATCATAAAATACAGTCATGGCCTTTTTGTATCTAAAACTTCAGTAGTTTAATTGATATTATTGGTTATGTGCTCAAAATAAAAATAAGGGTGTCTTGGATTCATGGTTTGTATTTTTTGAAGAGATGTAGCTCCAATATCACAATAATGTCTCAAAAACCTACTTTAACCAACTATCCATGTTACACCAAACTAGGATTGTAAAGGATTACATTCATCAATTTTAAAATCTCTCCTTATGTGTGGCAGACAATGCTCAGGAAAATTTGACTGACATTATTTTTGGTGGCCTAAAAAATATCATCTAATTGAAATTTCATATATTTCATCAAAATAATGTATTTGAATCCATACCAATGGCATGTATGGCTGAGGAAAAATAGTTCACAAAATAAGGACCACCATCATTTCATCAACCTACCTGATCAATACCTCATCAAATTGAAGAAAAAAATACAATTTTTTTGTGTTTTGGATGTAATAGTAAATGGAGAAAAGGACATCGATGTGATAAAAATAAGTTGTTTTACATTGCAGGTTTAAATGAGGAGGAAGAAGATGATGAGGATTCAAAGGTAGGTTTGTAAGAATCTAAAGACGGATTTAAATATTCTCAACCTATTACTTCATGTCATGTAATTCTAGATATTAGTACTCCTTACACTCTTAAGGTGGTGATTTTCATAAATAAATAGAAGGTGGATATGTTAATTGACTCTGGGAGTACACATAACTTCATCAACAATAAGTTAGCTACTATTTTGAACTATTTCATTTACCTAACTCCAAAACTTTAGGTCATGATTGTAGATGGTGGTATTATCTATTGTTCTATAAAATTCCATAGCATGAAGCTTATTATGGGATACTCTTTGTTATATTCCCTTATGTTTTCTATTATCATGGGAGGAGATGATATTGTTTTGGGAGTATAGTGGCTCATCACTTTGGCACTATTGAGATAATTTCTAGGAACTATTTATGAGGTTGCATTTAGAAGGCAAGACCTTTGAACTATGTGAATTATGGGATAAATATCTATAACTGGTTAGTTCCCATTAGATGATGAATATTCTAAAAAATGGTGTTGAGGGATTTGTGGCATGCTTATTTTCCATAGAGATTCAATCAACCAAGGAGTCTACTCATCCCGATGACCATTCTATTGTTTTTGGTGACATGTCAAAATGACTTCCTCCAAGTCTTGCACATGATCATTCTATCAGAATCATTATATAAAGTACACCACCCAACATTAGACCCTACATGTATCCCTATGTTTATAAGAGTGAAATTAAAAATATGGTACATGAAATGTTGGAAGCAGGAATCATCTAACATAGTCAAAGTGAATATTTTCCTCCCCTTGGTCATGGTACATAAGAATAATGACACTTAGAAGATGTTCTCGTACTTTAGAAAACTCAATAATTGCACCATCAAAGATAAGTTTCCTATTCTAGTAATTGACAATTTCCAAGAGGAATTGTATGGTGATTTTTATTTTACCAAGTTAGACCTTCATTTTGGGTATTGTCATATTTGAATCGATAATGAGGAGATACCTAAAATCATTTTAGAACTCATGAAGACCATTATGAATTTATGGTCATGCCTTTTGGCCTCACAAATGCACCATATGCATTTCATAGTTTGATGAATACTATTTTTAGGTCATTTTTTAGAAAGTTTGTACTTTTTTATTTTATGATATCCTCATCTATAGTAAAAATTGAGATGACCATTTTAAGCATGTGAAATAAGTACTTTTAGTTATAGAATAACATTAACTTTATGATAAACCTTCCAAATGTATTTTTGGTGTTTAATAGATGGATTAATTGGGTGATATTATTTCACATAAGGGAATGAAATTTGATCTTTAAAAAATCTAAGCAATGATGGAATGACATGTTCCCAAGACCCTCAATAACCTCTGAGTATTTCTGATGCTAATTGGTTACTATTGTAGGATTGTCAAAACATATGCTAGCATTACATCCCTACTCACCTCTTTGTTGAATAAAGACTCCCTCCACTGAACTTATTCAGATGCTAAGGATTTTGAATAGTTAAAAATGGCTATGTGCACAACTCTCGTTTTGGCTACTACAGAGTTTTCAAAAGCTTTTGTTGTGGAGTGTGACACATAAGAATATGGCATGGGAGGTTTACTCATGCAAGAAGGTAAACCAATGAAATTTTAAAGTCACCAACTAAATGGAAAAAATAGGCTAAATCTAATCTATGAGAAAGAGATGATGGTTATTTTGCATGTAATCGAGCAATAGAGACCTTATCTAATGGGTCATTGCTTTCAAGTTAAGACTGATCATATAGCCTCAAATATTTTTTGAACACCAATTATCATCTAAATAAAAACATAAAAGAGGTTACTAAAATGTTAGGCTATGATTTTTAAATATTTTATAAGAAAGGAAAAGAGAAATTGGTGGCAGATGCACTATCCTAGAGAGATGAATCTGTTGAGTCATTATTATATACAATGCCTTTTTGACAGGTATATTGGCTAGAGAAAGCAAGATCAAACTGAGGTGATGAGACGTTAGTCATAATTTTGATTTAATATATTCATTAGGGTTTTTGGGGAGTTGAAAAATTTACATGGAAATGGAACACATTATGATATAAAGAAATATTATACCTTTATAAGCATTCTCTTCTCAAAAAATAAAATCCTTCAAGAACTTCATCCATCTCCACTATATGGCCACTCATGATTTTTGAAAACATATCATAGAATGAAGCAAGAATTTTATTTTGGATGGACTCAAGGGGGATGTCCAGAAATATGTGGTTGAATGCATGGTATGTTAATAAAACAAAGGTTAAACCATTAAGACCTTAGGTCTTTTGTAACCTTTAGTCATCCCTCACCAACATTGGGAAGAGGTTTCTATAGACTTTATTATGGGGTTACCATGTTTTGAGGGTAAATGTTGTCATGATAGTTGTTGATTGACTCACTAAGTATGCTCATTTTTACTCATTATCGGAGCCATTTATTTCAAGTAAAGTAGTTTCTAATTTTCTCAATACAATTAGGAAATTGCATGGTACTCCAAATATCATTACAAATGATCAAGATCCCATGTTTACTAGTAGTTTTTGGACATAATTATTTTCATTTTTAGGAACCGAGTTGGCTTATGGTTCATCCTATCATTCTTAATCTAATGGATAAATAAAGCTAGTCAAAAATTATCTAAAAGGGTATCTTTCTTATTTTATTTCTAACTAATAGGACAAATGAGATCATTAGCTGCCACTCACTAAATGGTGGTATAACACTCATTTTCACACTTATTCCAAGATGTTTCCCTCTATGTCATTGTATGGGTATCACCCCCATCCATCACTTTAGCTTTTATAGTGAATCTAAAGGTTCAATTTGTTGAGGAACATATTCACCAACAATAGGAGGTACTAGTAAGTTTATGAGATAATTTAGCAATGGCACAAAATAAAATAATAATAAAACCAAATCAACATTGCAGTGAGTGGCATTCTAACATAGGTGATTAGGTATTTATGCATTTGTATGCATATAAGTAAATGTATCTAAAGTTAAAAAAATGATAATAGTTGTCACCTAAGTATTATGGCACTTATCAGATATTGCAAAAAAATTAGTAGTGTGTTTTATAACTAGAATTACCCCCATCCACCTGCATACATCTAGTATTCTATGTATCTTTCCTGAATGAGATAATTGGAAATAAATTTTTCACTCAGACTAAGTTACCTGAATTGGATGATGAAGGCCACATCATTCTAGAGCTTGAATAAATTCTTCACAAGTGCATTAAACAACTACATACCAAACCCATTACGGAATATTTGATTAAATGGAAGAACATGCATTCTAAAGATGCAAAATGGGAGGATAAATCATTCATGTAACATCATCCTATTCTTGTTCAACATTGAGAATAAAATCATTTTGAAGGGGAGGGGCATGTTATGCCCTTAACTTCAAGTGCATCTAGGTTCAATTTGTGACTTACACACTTCATATTATCTTTTTGTATTTCTTGATATTATTAGTATCATCATCCTATGGAATAACCATGACTAAGTAGAGTATATATAGGAGGTAGTGGTTAATATTTTATCATCATATTGCAAATTTTGTTCTTATTGCATTGTTGTAAAGGTTGCCTCCACGAAGTGGCTAAGTCATAATATTCAACTATTCTAATCTTTCACTATTTTTTATTGCTAATTTGTTTATTATTCTATTAATTCTATAATATATGATTCTAGTGATATGAATCATCTAAGTAATTTCATTATAAGGAGCATTATATGAGCCATATTTGCCAAGTTATAAGATAGGTCACTATTGTACTTGATTATCACTCATTGCATGATTCTCACACAAGCAAAAATATTGGGGATAACTACATAATTCAGAGGTCCCCTTTAGAGTATTATCTATGTAGGTAACACTCATCGATAAAGAGGTCTTTGTAGTGAATCAACACCATGTGCCAATTAACCCATTTTATCATAGCCACCATGAAGATGAATAACTAGGGTTTTACTATTTGATAAGGAATAATAGTCCATGACCTAGATCTAAATGCATCAGATTCAAGGTAACACAGAACCCAAAATCATCCAAGGGGATCCATTTAGTTTCAATAGGCATTTTGTACTAGACACATGTGTTAGAGTCATACAATAATGTCGACACAACCATCCTAATTGATACAAGTGTCCACAACTATAAAGGTATAATTTATAGAATTAGGTGATTGATTCAAAATTTGGATCCAATCTATTTCTTGGTTGTTCTAGATCCAGATATGTATTTGCATCAAAACTAGCTAAGTATCTTATTTTCTTTATCATTTCAATATCTAAAATAGCTTTACTTTCTATATTTAACATCTCAATATAATAAATCTAGTATATTTTCTATCTGAGTTTTACGAACAATTGACTTGCACTAGAGATAGTCTACCATCCTTGTGTTCTTGGCTATCTCTATCCATTTAACCCTAGATTCCTCATATCTACATTTTAAGGGTAAACACACACATCAAAATATTTGAAAAAATGTGGATGCACTACAATCTATGTCATTGTATATATAATCTAAATTGAATATGTTTTATTAATTTCAGTCAACTAAACTCAATTTTCTTAGCAGCACTAGTGGAGCATTTTTGACCTCTTTATATAATAAATTAGGTGTGTATATATAAACCCCATTGCCAATTTTCAATTGTTATAGGTAATTTCATTCTCTACCCCCATCAATACATAGGTACATGTATTTACTTATTATTTTATTGTATATAGATAAAATTTTCACTTTCATGTATTACTGTATGGATTAGTGTAATTTTACTTAGTGTTATATCCCTTGTGCACCTATAAATGTTCCCTACAAATTTATTGGTTATTAAATTACTTGTTTCTTATATGTTTGTGTAATTTTTTATTATTATTTTAAATTAGATGCATTTATTGACTTATACTAGTCCATATACATTATGTTGATGCCTTCCAATTGTCATCTTCCCCCACCGTAGGTTTTAAAAGAGCCAAGGCTCCTTGTCTAGAGCATGCATCGATGTTTCAAACATGTCCAAAGCATTGGTATACGATCCTAGTATAGTTCTTGTAGATTATTTTTCATCTCCTCCCATGTCTTATCCCGTCCTTTTCCCTTTTTGACCATTTGATGTTGGTTTGCATATCAATAGGATCTTAATTTGAACTAAATTCATAGATAAATATACACTTGCAACATAATTCATTTAGGGGTTTATTTATTTATCAATCTAAGGCACTGAAAAATAATCAATTGAAATCTATCAAATTAATTTATTATTCAAAATAATCTATTGACCATGAACATGAATTTAGATAAATCAAACAATCATTGAATAATTTATTGGAGCAATAATATTTATGTTAACGACACATTGCATTGCACTAATTTCTTTTGATGATGAATTATTACATTTTTTGGAGTGTTGTTTCTAATATTATAAAAACACCTATGGGCTTGATAATCTAACGAAGATACGTGTAATACATACCAAAAAACACATTATTTTCTTTAGGATTTTTAGATATAATTTCATAATTAGGACAAGAAAAATGAAACCTAACAATTTAGAAACATTAATGATTAGAACTTTGATTTATACATCATTCTTTACTTATCTCAATTTTTTGAGATGATTTTTTAATCACTATTAAATATTATTTTTCATTATTAGATCTTAACAAATGTCATGTAATCTTATATAATAATATTGAAGATGCATCTATAAACCATGTCTCTCATTTTCATTGGTGGTGGCAATTTGTAATGTAATTTAAATTCATTCATTATAGTATGAAATATCCTATTGAAAACTACTTGATTTCATACTCATCAAATGTGCACTAATGTTTTTAGACGTATTGGTCCTCTAGTTCACAACAGATGATTTTTTTGTTTCTAATTGCCCATATCTATGACCAGACTATCCTCCCATGCCTTTAAACAAACCTTTAATAGTTTTTAAGGTAGTAATTTTATTTTTCCTAGATGTATCTATTTTTATAAATGTTTTAAGACAGTAATGTGTTGTTTTTAGTTTTTACATTGCTACACACATGGAGGGAAAGATATGTATAATTTTAAATAAAATTCAATCATAGCCAAATATATGCAATATTCATAATACCAAAGAAATAAGAATTGAAAAAAATTTAAAAAAAAACTTTTTCAAATTATTGGAATCATTCTCCTTCTCCTTGAAAATAAAGATCAATTACAATGTATTAATAGAATTACATGTGAACATGCTTTTATAATTATTAAATAAAATATTTTAAAGTTATCTAAATAATAATTTGCATGTAATATCAACTTAAACTAACTCTAGCCTTTCTAAGGCTTTAGTTTTTCTAAAAATATATTAATTAAAAATTAACTAACTTTCTAAATTTAGCTCCCCAAAAATTATTCATGTAAACTAAATTTACACTAATAGTCTAAAAATAGAATTGAGTGAATTGCACTTCAGCATCACTTTTTAACATACTCCCCCTTGATGTTGAGAGTGCTCACAATTTGATCTTTGAGTTTCAAAAATTGATCCTTTGCAACTACCTTAGTGAAGATATCTGCTAATTGTTCTTTAGTGTTGATGTATCTCAATTCTACTACCTTATTCTTTATTAAATCTCAGATAAAATGATGTTCTAAATCAAAATGTTTTATCCTAATGTGATGGACTGGATTCTTGGCCAATTTAATAGCACTAATGTTATCATAAAAAATAATTGTGGGATGAACTTGAATCTCTCAAATTTCTTCAAGAATTTTTCTAAGCAATAATGTTTGTGTACCTACTGAAGTGACTGCAACATAATTTGCTTCTATAGAAGAAAGGGCAACTATCCTTTGCTTCTTTGAGCTCCAAGTAATCAAACCAGAACCAAAAGAAAAACAATTCCCAAATGTTGACTTTCTATCATCCAAACTACCTCCCTAATTAGAATCACTAAAACCAACAAGATTAAACCTTTTAGAAGTGTATTAATGAATACCAAAATCTAGACTGCCTTTCACATACCTCAAAATTCTCTTGGTTGCCTTCATATGTATTTGTGATGGTTATTCCATGTACCTTGAAACAAGTGAAACTAAATAATCAATATCAAGGATTGTGTGAGTTAGAAATGTTAAGCTTCCAACAATACTTTTATAGGCTATCTCATCAACTCTTTCAACACCATAATCTATACACAACACAACTCCATGAACAAATGGAGTGGATACTAGTTTACAATCAACCACA
The DNA here is from genome assembly GCA_037957365.1 of Torreya grandis. NCBI lineage: Eukaryota > Viridiplantae > Streptophyta > Pinopsida > Cupressales > Taxaceae > Torreya > Torreya grandis. The sequence goes on along the minus strand of JARHVA010004053.1, from coordinate 650,935 downwards.
TCAAATTTATTCAACATATCTTTAGCATACTTTCTTTGACAAAAGAAAATTTTATTCTCCCTTTGATAAACCTCCATTCCTAAAAAATATTTAATGAGGCCTAAATCTTTCATCTCAAATTCATTCATCATGGAAACTTTGAATTCATCCTTCATCATAGAACTACTACCCATATACAACAAGTCTTCAACATACAAACTTACAATTAGAATATCATTACCTTATTGTTTGTAGTAAAAGGTAGGTTCACCCTTACTTCTTTGAAAGCCATTCTCTTGAAAATATCCATCAATCCTAGCATACCATGCTCTTGGTGCTTGTTTGAGGCCACACAAAGCCTTCTTTAACTTGTAGACATGATTTTATTTTCTTTGCAATTGAAAACCTTGTGGCTGTTCCACATATACTTCTTCTTCTAAGTACCCATTCAAGAAGGCACCTTTCACATCCATATGATGGATGATCCAATTCTTTTGAGCTACTAATGAAATCAGGAATCTAATGGTCTTTTTTCTTGCTACTGGTGCAAATGTCTCTTCATAATCAATGCCATACTTCTATGTGAAGCCTTTAGCAACTAATCTCGCCTTATGCATTTCAACACTTCCCTCATTGTTACACTTAGTCTTGTAGACCCATTTGGTGCCATTCTTCTTCTTGTCATGTGGAAGCTTCATAAGCTCCCAAGTGTCATTCCTATGAATAGAATCCTTCTCTTCTTGCATTGCTTTCATCCAAACTTCATTAGTATATGCATCTTCAAAACATGTTGGTTCAAAATTAGCCTTGGTAAGTAAAGCAAAATTCAGTATCTCACCTCTTTGATTTTCTTCATGTGCTTGATTTGAACTCCTTTGATAAATGTCACTCAATCTTCTTACCTTCCTTGTAGAACTAAGACTTGAATCTGGGCTTACACTTGGACTTGAATAACTAGATGAGGGGTTACTTGGTGGATTTGTATCACTTGGAACAAAAATATTAGTGGGCTTCCCATGATCAATATCATCTGTAATAACTTCATTTAAAATAGATTTTGAATTATCCATATGACATTTTTGATGACCATAGCTCTCCATCAAAAATCACATCTCTTGACACAATAATCTTATTAGTAAGAGGATTATATAACCTGTAAGCCTTACTTTCCTCACTATATCTAACAAAAATACATGACTCACTTTTGGGATCTAACTTTTGCATCTTTTGATTAGGAACATGAACATAGGCTAAGCAACCAAAAACTTTGAAATAATTAACATTTGGCTTTTTCTCATACCATGCTTCATACGAAGTCATCCTGTCAAGTACACTAGTGGGACTCTGATTGAGAATATATACTGTTGTAGCAACTGTATCTCCCCAAAAAGAATTATGTAATCCTTTTATTTGTAGCATGTTCTGTGCCATCTCCACATCTGTATGATTCTTCCTTTCAGCTACATCATTTTGTTGAGGTGTGTATGAAGTGGTGAGTTGTCTTCTAATGCCATGAATATCACAATAACCTTGAAAGTATTTTGAATAAATTTATCCTCCATGATTATTTCTTAAGCATTTGATTTTACACCCATTGTCATTTTTCACAAGGGCTCTAAACCTCTTGAATGTCTTAAGAGCTTCACCTTTGGTCTCCAAAAAATAAACCCAACACTGTCATGAGTAATCATCAATAAAAGTAATGAAATATGATGACGTACACAAACTCTTTGTCTGCATAGGACTACAAATGCCTGAATGAACTAACTGGAGTGGATAATGAACCCTCTATGCATTGCCTTTTGGAAATTTCTGTCTTGCATGTTTTCCTTTAGCACATCCTTCAAAAACATCCTTGTGCTCTTCAACCTTAGGGAAACCAAAAACTAATGATTTTGATGTTAGAATCTTCAAACTATGAAAATTTAAATGCCCATACCTAAGATGCCACAACCAACTTGTATCCTTATATGCCATATTGACATGGTTCCTATTATGTTCACCAAACTTCAATGGGAACATCCTATTTTTTTCATAGGTACAACTGTTACCACCTTATTTTCTTGATTCTTATCATAAATTATATATTGTTTATTTTCAAATACAACTTTATAATTCTTCTCACATAATTTTCTAACACTCAACAAATTATGCTTTAACTTTGGAGTGTAATAAATGTCTTTAACACTCTTTATACATTTTTTTGTATGGACTTCCATAACTCCTTTTGCAGCAACCTCCAATGATTTGTCATTTCCAAGCTTGATCTTGGATTTAAAAATTTCATCCATTATAGAAAACAAAAATCATTCCCTGACATGTGGCTAGAAGATCCCGAATCTAAATACCAAACATCTTTAGAAACATTTTAAGCTTTGTCATAAGATAAAAATAAATTATCTGGAGGATTCTCATCACCTTCTTGAGCATAATGAATGATTTTATTATTATTACCTTCTTTTAATCTAAACTCATAATTAAAGTGGACATACATGTTACAATGATAACACAAGATATTTCTTTTATCAAATCAGCCTCTACCTCTTCCTTTGAAACCACCTCTTCCTCAAAACCCACATCTGCCTCTATTTGCTCTTGAGTAATTCTGATTTTGACCTCTAGCTTGGACTTGATTAATTTTGATGCTACTATTGGCATCTTCATTCTTTGTGATTTGTAATTTGGAGGAAAAAGCTTTCTCATCACTTTCCCCAAATGAATCTCTCAATATTTCTTCATGAGACATCAAAGATCCAACTAGATGATCAAATTGAAGGGTAGACAAATTATTGCTTTCTTCTATGATTATGGCAACATGGTTCCACCTTGGTGTGAAAGTCCTCAACACCTTTTTGATCACAACCTCATCATTCACAATTTCACCAAGTGTAGCCATCTTATTGACCACATCTTTTACTCTAACACAATAGGTACTCACACTTTCAGCTTCTTTCATCTTTAAATTCTTGAATTCTCTTTTCAATGTCTGTAACTTGACAACTTTGACTTGATAACTACCTTGGTAAGATTATTTTAGAGTCTTTCAAGCATCCTCTATTGTCTTTGATCTTGCAATTCATGTATATAGGCTCTTATCTAGAGATATTTGAATATGAAATAAGGCTTGAGCATTCTTCTTCTTAGCCTCATTCTTAGTTGTTTTATCATTTGCTTTGAGGGCATTTCAATTAGCTGGATTTACATAGCCTGATTTAATAATCTCCCACAAATCTTTTCCTATCAAAAAAGTCATCATTTTAATACACAAATAATCATACTCATTTCCATCAAAATCTATAATGGGTAAGGAGTTAGAATTTGACATGATAAATTTTTGCCAAAATTCCAATTACTAAATCCTTAACCCAAAATAAAAATACTAGCTCTGATACGACATGTAGAATTTTAAATAAAATTAAATCACAGCCAAATATATACAATATTCATAATACAGAAGAAATAAGAATTACAAAAAATAAAAATAAAAACTTCTTCAAATTATTGAAATCATTCTCCTGGAAAATAAAGATCAATTACAATGTATTAATAGAACTGCATGTGACCATGCTTTTCTAATTATTAAATAAAATATTTTAAATTTATCTAAATAGCAATTTTCATGTAATATCAACTAAAACTAACTATAGCCTTTCTAAGGCTTTATTTTTTCTAAAAATATATTAACTAAAAATGAACTAAATGTCTAAATTTAGCTCCACAAAAACTATTCATGCAAAATAAATTTACACTAATAGTCTTAAAATAGAACTGAGTGAACTTCACTTCAGCATCACTTTTCAACAAGAAAAAAATCATTTCTATTAAGGTGTGAATGAATAAACAGTCCCATGTTTTCTTCCAACCATTTGAAAATCTTGACAGAACTACTACGGATCTTTCACTTTTCCTTGTAACCTTCTTTTCTACCTTGTATCCTATACCTATATTATCGGTTACTTTGCAGGTGTTTTTTTTTTAAAGGCATTGATCCAACTTTAGAATTTATTTTGAGTCTGCTTGTTATATTACTTTCAGATTTTCACTACGTTTTTAATACTTGAAACGGTCAATCTGAATGAAATTTGAAGAGTATATGAACTGGTGGAGGAAAATGTAGATGAAATAGTGAGCATGGAAGAAATATATGGCTTCATTAATAAGCTTGGAATACAAATATCTGTAGAATATCTAGATGCATGATCATCAATACCATTACCCCTCTTTCCAAAACTTAGGATGACTGGAGGCACCTACAATTTGAAGAATTTGTGTATTTATATCAATACATCTTCAATAATGAAGAAGAAAACAAGTAGAAAGATTTAATGGAAAAATTGAGGGTTTTTGATCAAAATAAAGATGGATATATCTATTCTGTGTAGCTTCAACAAGTCCTCTCCATGATGGGATTAGTTTCATAAGGCCAGGATCCATAGCAATACCTGAAAATGATATGTAGATTTAATTTAGACTGCAATGGGATGTTAGATTTCTCTGAATTCAAAACTATGATGTCCTCTACACTCTCTACATGAAGCCACGGGAATTTGTTATTGGGAACCTGTTTAAACATTCATTTAATTTGCCCTATACATACCGATTAATATATGACATATATTTGAATGACTATGGTGTAAAACATTTTTTGAGCTTTTAACTAGGTTGTTTGAAAAAATGCTATAGTACTAATGGTTATATAGATTGAAAATAACCAAATTTGTAAGGCTCATGTGGGTAGTAAATAGAAAACACAAGATATAAAAAAGGGAGGACAGAATGTGGAGAAATAAACACTAAATTTTCATATATTTAAATATTTAAAAAAATCTTACAATCATAGCTACAGTGATATAAGTATGAAACTCACAAATAATTTTAAATTGAACTTTCCTTTGACTATTATCAACAAAATACAATTCTCTTACTACTGCTCCTTTATTTTCCCTTGCCCTCTCTGAGAGACTTCTACTCCTTCCCTTTGTTGTACATGCTATAGACTATTGGGAATATCCGTAGCTCTATTTTCCCCTGTTCTTTTCCTACAGGGTACTATTGTATTCTCTTTTCTCTTCTGTTGTTGTTTCTTTGTTTTCTACTACACATTATCTTTTTTATGATTGTTGCCACATTGAATTTAATGTCTTATAAATTATTTGTCTCTAACTTTTCACTTGTTCCATAGCTTCCCACCCAAAAAAATTTCAAAATGGTCTCCAAAAAATCAAATTTGAAATCACTGCATTAAATTCAATTGGTGGCTTGTCATGTCTATTATGGAGTTAAGTAGAAGGAGGTTAAAAATAATATTTTAACACTCTCCGTTATTTTTGACCTTCCTATCATGATCAATTGGAATTTTTTTAGTCTTTGAAACCTTCTTATAACTTTTATTTATATTTTCAAATGCTTCTACATCCTTTTTATGTATGTTTGGAGCTTCATTTCTAAAATTCGTAGTTCTATTGATAGAGTCTGTAGCTAAACTATTGAAATCCATAGCTACCCTATCAAAATTTATAGGTGGACTATAATCCATAGCTATCCTACCAAAATTCATAGATTGACTGATCAAATATATAGATAGATTGTTGAAATCCATAGATGGACTATAATCTATAGCTAGACTGACAAAATCCATAGTTGGACTATCAAAATCGATACATGGATAGTAATATGTAGCTGGACTGACAAATTCCATAGTTGTATTATCAAAATTCGGAGCTACACTGATGAAATCCACAACTAAACTATCAAAATTCATAGATGCCTTGATGTCATCCATAACTCTCTGATAGGAGTCTAACACTATGTTATTTGAGTTTGTAGCTCTGTTGTAAGACTCCAGAGCTATTATAACACTTTGTAGGCCTAATACTACTTCATTTATGACCCTTTATCTTCTTATTAAATACATTAATGTGTCTTTAGATAAAATTTTAGTGAAAATATAAGTTAGCTACTGATCATACACACAAAAGCTAAGCTCTATGACATGATTTTCAGCTAACACATGAATAAAGTGATACATGATTGCAATGTGTTTACTTCTACCATGAAACACAAGTTTCTTTGATAATGTTATGGATGATACATTATCACATTAGACCGTATAAGCTCCTTGTTTCTCCTCATGCAAATCAAAAATTATCCTTCTCAACCATATAGCTTGGCATGCTACTCCATTGGTTGTTATAAACTCCACTTCAGTTATATAAAGTGACACTATGGGTTATTTCTTTGAATCCCAAGATATGAATTCTAACTTAAAATTAAATACATACCTCAAAGTGCTCTTTTTGTCTTAAAGGTTGGCTATACAATCACTGTTTATGTAACCAACAAGCTAAAACTCATCTAATACTATATATAAAATTCCATAATCTCTTGTTTCATTCACATACCTCAATATCCGTTTGCCATCTTACCAATGTGTCTCCTTTGGCACTCCATGAATCTAGATATGAGGTTGATTTCATACACGATGTCCAACCTTGTTGTAGTCAAATACATTAAAATTCTCACTAAACTCTTATAGCTTATGGGTTCTACATTGTTGTTGCAATCATCTTTACATAACATTAAGCTTGTCTTAATTAGAGTGAACATAGGTTTATTGTCCAACATCTTGAACCTTTCTAAGACCTATTGTGTATACATTTATTGGCATATGAATAGGCCTTTATCTATTTGTTTGACTTCTATCCCAAGAAAGTACTTCAAAAAACTCATATCAGTCATTTCAAATTTATTGTTTATGGTTATTTTGAATTTTTTAATGGACTGATTTGCATTACCAATAAATATTAGATCATCCACATACAATACTAATGTTATCTTTCTATTTCAAACACTCTTATCAAGTATTATACACTCACCATTCTCAAATCTAATCTTGTACCCATTTTATACATGCTACCCAATGTTGATAGGGTTGTGTTTCGACCTAGGTACATAGTAAACATCATGGATTTTCCTTTTCTCACCTTTTTCGGTGTAGATTTAAATTCTTCTCTTGCCCATGATAGGAATCTTATCATTATTTTCCATATTTACCTTTGATTTTATTATTTCATATATGTGGTTGAAAATGTTTTTTTTCCACTCATGTGGTTACTACAACCACTATCCAAGTACCATGTCTCTTTGCCACTTTGTTCATTAATGTTGCAAATTATAAATAAGATTCCACCTTTTTCATTCCTACTAGGTTCAGCCTCTTATGTATGAGTCAAATTTAAATTTTGTTTATTTATTTCATACTCCTTTCTACACTCACTAGCATAGTGTCCATACTTATTGCAATAATAGCATTGGAGGCTAGGTTTATCGTACCTCTGTGTAGATATACCTCTAGAAGTGTTGTTTCTCCTTCCTTTTCCTCTTTTATGTGATTCTTCATGGCTATCTCTTCCACCTTCTTGACTACTAAAATTTCTTTCTGTTCTTCTATTATTTGATCATCTCCTCCTTCCTTTCACATTCAAATTGCTCTTGAATGCTTGCTCATGGGAGGAGGTGGCTGATCTATTCAATATTTGTTCATGAGTTTATAAATAACCCATTAACACATCAACCATAATTTTCCTCAAATATTTTGAATCTTCTATGGAAACTACTATAAGATCAAATATAATTAGAATAATCCTCAACACCTTCTCAATGACTCTATGATCTTCAAGGTTATCACCACATATCTTCATTTTATTGACAATGTTCATTGTTCTTGTGAAGAAGTAATTGATAGATTCATTCCCCTTCATTTGTAGGGTCTCAAAGTCTCTTCTCAAGAGCTACAAATTGACAAACTTCACCTTGTAACTCCCTTGATATGCATTCTAAAAAATATCCCATGCTTGTTTGAAATGAACTATTTCTATCCTATAAAACATTACATCATCAAAATCTATTTTTATATAGCAGAGTGCCTTGGCCTCTTTTTTTTTATTCTCATTCAACACATTATTTTATGCTTCAGTTAAGGCATTGAAGATTGCCATGTCTACAACCTTATTGTACCCAAATTCAACCAACTCTCATAGCTCTTGAGAGTTAAAAATTATTTTTATCTTGATGCTCCACATATCATAATTTTTACCATCAAATATAGGCACTGATACCAAGACCCTGAACTATCTGTTGCCATGTCTGAATGTACTCACAATCTAGCTACCCTTCACCAACCTGACTCTGATACCAATTTTTAGAAAAAATGATACAATATTAATTGTTATATAGATATAAAATAACCAAAATTATAAGGCCTAGGTGGAAATAATATAGAAAACATAAGATAAAAACATGGGGTGAGAGAATGTGGAGACATAAACACTAAATTTGAATATATTTAAATCTTGAAAAAAATCTTGCAATCATAGCTACAATTGTATAAATATAAAAGTCACAAATAACCTCAAAATGAATTTTTCTTTGACTGTTGTCAACAAAATACAATTCTCTTATTGTTGCTCCTCTATTTTTCCTTGTCATGTTGCTTTCTCCTGAAAAATTATTACTCCTTCCCTTTGTTTTATATGCTATAGACTGCTAAGAATATTTGTAGCTCTATTTTCCCCTGTTCTTTTTCTACAAATTGTTGTTGTATTCTCTTTTCTTTTTTGTTACTATTGCTCTATTTTTTTCTTCACATTCTCTTTTTCTTGATTGCTACTACTTTGAAAATAATTTATTCTACATTCTTTCTATCTCTCTCTAACTTCTCAATTGCTTCATAGCTTTTCCCCTAGAAAACAAGTTAAAACCGGCTCTAAAAAATCAAATTTGAAATCATTGCATTAAATTCATTTGGTGGCTTGTCATATTATGAAGCTACATGTAGAATTAGGTAGGAGGAGGTAAAAAATAATATTTTAACACAAATATGACTAAATTCTTGTTAGAAGGGTTTTAAGAACCATAAATCTACATACAAAAACCATAAATTGATGTATAATAACCAACTCCGCCATAATAGATTAGTCCCTCCCTATCATAAACTAGAATCATGAACTCCATCTTATGAGAAAGTAAGACAAAATATTATGAAAATAGTATTAAATTTGGTCAAAAATACTTCAATAGTTGAGTAGAATATGGGAAATAACTCTTTGCTACACATACCCTATGCACTTTTTTAATACTAGTCATTTACAACTCACTTCTCAAAATTTTAATACTAGTTTTTTATAACTCACTTCTCAAATTACAATTGCTAACTCATATTATAAGTATATTGAACCACGTAGTTACTAGGTCAGAGCTTGTCTCATAAAATTATATGAGCTTCTTTTGAAGATGCTTACTTAGAAAAATAATATGGAAAAATATCTCGATGATTATTTTGAAGCTATTTTATTTTATTTCTGATGTTTTGGAGATATTTAAAATATTTAAATATTATATAAAAATATTTATAATCATTGATACAACATTTACATTTACATATGTTTTATTATTACATTATGACTAGGTACTACTAATACCTTTATTATTAGATTGGGGGCAGATATAACAATAATGAGCCAGGTTGATCTTGGAAGTTTTATATTTAATAGCATAGTTGGTGTATATAGGTAAAAATAAAAGCATGATGAAATATGGTCACCCCATAGTCAAACCCATTTTCTTTATTTTATGAACTAAATTGTATGTTTTTCATATTTTGATGGTGGGATAATTTCATGTCATTTCTATGTTATTTGATTTGTCCATTGTGTATTTTAAATGATTTTTTAAGTGAGAAACCAACCAAAATTAAGTTAGGAACATGATTCAAATGGATTCCTTTATCATTTGAATGCAAAGTAAAAGGATGTTGAAGGTCATAAGACCCTTTAAATTTTAAGAACTCCTCCATTTGTAAGACTAATTGAGGTTTGGGAACATTAAAAAAAAAATTGAAATTACTTAATTAGATTTAGTGTGTATTAAAAAACCTTAGTTTTGACTATACTGCTTATTGTACCTATGGCCATTCTATATCACATTGTTGATTTTAGTTGTATGATCCAAGTTGTCTACTACATTCCTACTTCCATCTCCAACTGATGGTTGGGGTGGGTAGGGATACCCACTAATGGATGGGATTAGTAGGTGCATGAATTGGGTCTTGGCATATTGAGGAATTATCTTGAAATGAACTAGTTGGATATGGAAGTTATGAATATTCAATTTGATATTATAACATTGCATAGTTATATTTTATTCAACCTAGTATGGATACCCTCTATTGAAATTATAGGGTTTGCTTCATTTCGACCCTCGATAGTGAGAATTGAGGATTTTGATATATTTCATTCCCTAAACTTGCAGCATATTGAACCTTTAGTTGTAATCTGTTTATCATAGATATAGTTTACAATGGATATGTTGACTTGAGGCTTACCACAACACTAATGCATTTGGTATTTAATTTTTGATGATGAGATCAATTTATAGTATAATATGCTCTCCCAAGATCATTTATGATTATTGACACATAAATGTAAATATCCATTGACTAAATATTTCCATGTACTGAGAGTTCTCTCTAAATTCCTCATCTTGGTTTGGGTCTCTATACAATGGTTGCTAATCTTGAATTCAATGCAATAGTTCAATCTTTATGTCATCAAGGGTTTCATGTTTTTATTTAATGATCATTGTTCCATCTTTGTAGTATATTCATCAATATGAAGGACATTTATCAAATGTGGATGACTTTTGACATGTTCAATTGCCATTTCTTGTTGTATGTTATCCCTGTCATCTAAATCACTCCCCACATCTTCACAATAGACATTCTCGAACATTTTTTTGGCTAGCTAATATGATTATGTATGAATTCTAGTGTTATCCAATGGATCCATGATATGGTTACCATAGGCAGCTTGATCAGTTCTTGATTTAATATTTTTCTTACCAGCTTCACTAAAATAAAGGTAATACTTGCAGAAGAAGCATCATCATTTTTTATAACTCCTTACAAAAAAAATTAGAATTCCCCTTATAAACCTGTTGTAAATCTTATCTCTATTCATATTCAAAAATTTATCCTTCAATAACATGTGAACTTCCTATTTCTATAGGATATATAGGCAAATGTAAAGGTGCACATTCATTGTCTAATGTGATACCACAACACCTTAAATCACTATCCAAGATTAAGGACCTTTCCCATATCACATGGAGTAACACCACTATTAGGGAGCTCAAGAACATATAAGAACACATATAAAATTCAAGCTCAAAAGAAAATTTATGTTTTTGGGTGTTATGAATATATAACATGATCATGTTATTAATATGATCCCACTATCTGAATTTGAATTCAAACAACAAGATGTTTAGCTTGGAAATGGATTGGATTCTTGAGCTAAAGGTTTAGACCTATCAATCTATAGCCGATTTCAAGAGTTTTGATAGAAAACAATAAAATACAACTTTGATTACCAAATACACTATGAATTTCAATGGTAAAATTTAAAAACTTAATACCATCATGACGTGCATGATCTCCTCTTTTCAAATATATGATTTTTATAAATTTTAGACTAATTTAAGATTTCAAACTATGTTGATTTCTAACTATACTTTTTTAGGCCACTACATGCTAAAAATATACATGCCTATATATGTTCATGCAATTTTTTTTTCATTTAATCAACTACAAAACATGTTATATGGTCACAAAATAGGCCTAATTCTACACACTGAAAAAAATGTTTTTCATTTTTTTGAGGTAGTTAGGGCACACATGAATGACTATTCATTTTTTTGAAACTTTCAAGATCTATTGACTTGATAAATTCATGAAAATAATTATTCATTAAAAATTTAATAAAATATAGGTCACAAACTAGAAGATGTTATCTAAATGTCCACTAAAGGGTTTTAAACAATATTAAATTTTGCCCAAAAAATGGTGGGTTGCATGGCCATCTATCTACTCTATTTTCTAAAAAAATAGGAGTCACTCTTCAAATGTTAAATGTTTGACCTAGTTATACCTAACCATTTGTTTTTTAAAATAATGTTTTGGAAACTCGACTAGAAATGCTACATCTTTTGTTCTTACACCATTTTTAATTGTGCAATATAGATATCTCAAATTATATACATAAATTTAGATTTATAAAATTTTGGGTAAATAATGTCCATAGGTATGCCACATCCCCCTCCTCTCCATCCCCCTCCCTCCACCGCCCCCTACCCCCAACTTTGTGTACTTACCCACACACATAAACTAATAATTAGGGTAAAACTAAATATGTCTAAATACCTCCTTGAAGTGTTGGTTATATAGACAACACTCATTAACAAAGGGGTCCTTGAGGTTAGATTGACACCATGAACCCACTAACCCATTTTTAAAAAATTACAAAGACCTAATATGAAGAGCTAAGGTTTGATCCATAAATAATCATATACAACCTATGTGCAGGAATATAATACATTAACATGAAGTGGATAAAAAACCTAGAAGGTTCACGGTAATTACTTCTAAATATAATGATTATTCTATACCAGAAAACTATACTGGAATTAAGACACATGCATAGATGCAAGTGACCCAGGACTTATACAAGTGTTCAGGCCTCTAGAAATAATATCTATAAAATCTCACAAATAGATCCTACTCTTGTCCCTACTTCTTTCACCTCTGCACTTATCAAATATGTCTATGCATTTGTAGATATGCTAGGTATTATTTATTACTTTTGTTTATGAAATTATATTTTTATTTTGAGTGTAATTTATATATTTAACATAAATCAAAATTTTAAATTAGAATAATCATTTATCCATGTTTTTAATTAATTGAGCTACTTTAGAATAGTTTTATTCATCCTTATGTATAGGTTATTCTACCCCTTTATCCCTAGACTTAAAACACATACTAAAAAGGGTTAACCATTGTGATAAAAGTGTATTGACTAAAAGTTCTCATTTATAACTCCTAAAATTACATTGAAAGTATACTAAATAACAATCCACCTTTATATATAGTAAAAAAATAATCATATAATCCCAATGACATGCCATACAATTCCAATAACAATCTCACAACACTATGTATAAAATGTTGGTGGAAGAAGGTGGTATAACTTTACCATTTGGAGATAAACTACAATTTAAAGTTTGTAAATTAAGTGTTATGAATAAATACCAATCTTGTTTCATAAATTATGCATAAGGTCTAGTTTGTGTAGCTACCACAGAGACTTAGAGGCTTAGGTGTTTGATGGAGAGATTTTTTTTCTAAAATATAAGTACTTTTAAAAACTATGTAAACCATATATTATATAGTTACTTCAATGTCATACCTTTTCTTTGTTTTTCACAAATACTTATTCTAAAATTGATTTTCCTTGTCAATGGATTTAATATTTCATCTTACACCATTTGTGTGTCATCATCTACTCAAGAGACGTTGGGTCACAAATAGATCCATAAAACATGACCATATTAACTTTAATTAGGAACAAGGTCAAATACTTAATTAACACTTACATGGTATTTATTTTTATCAGAGTAATATATAGATCCATTGGGTTCTCAATATAATGACCTATTATAGATGGTGCATATAACTAAAATATCGAGTATGACAATACCCAAGGATAATCACATACATTTGATTAATAACTAAGTAATAATGAATGATAAGCATTAATTGTCATATAAATAAACCTATCAACCACTATTATCTCTTATATCCCAAGAGTCATTTTCTATAATAGTCATGACAAGAACAAAATAACAATAAAGTTCATCACATACCACTAGTCACTACTTGTGCCAAAACAAAGAACATAAAATTTATATGTTTTAGAGTTCAAATAGAAAATGAAAATAAATTCATTGAATTCTCTCTCCACTACCCATAATATTCATCTAGTACCCTCTCTATGATGATACTCTCCCTTGCACTAAGGTAGGCTACACCTATGTCACCAAAAGATGATTGAAACTCAATTATCCTATTCATGATTTCAAATCTAAATAATAATAAATGATATAGTTATGATATAAAGTCTTAATAATTTATCATAATTTCATAACATTCAATTTTATGAGGGATAATACAAAGCATGGAAACAATAATTGGCTATTACAGAACACATAAAGTAGAATGTAATGTATCTGACTACACATATATAAATAAATAATTTCAACATTAATCATGGTTATTAATGTTAATCGTAAGTAAGTTACTTATGAATTTCAAATGGGAAAAGTATGATGTGACAATAGGGAATTAGAATAACTCAGATGTTTCAAAAAAAATTATCCTAAGGGTTTTATAATATTATAGATTTCCAATAACATCTTAAAAACTTCAAAAAAATATAACCAAATTTTTCTTCTAGAAATATTCTATTAATATATTTTTTAAGAAAACAAATGTGAAGCTTACTACTGATGTGGAATTTCTAACCCTTCCCATTTTACATAGTTAATTCAAATATCTATATAAAATTTTAAAATATATTGTGCATTCCTTAGATTGTAGTTTATATTTGAGTTTTTACATATGATATTGCCTATATGCACTTAAACACATTTCATCTAAAGGTAGAAAACTGGCCCCCATTATATTAAGGTATAAAAATAATATCATTGAAAACCCATAAGTTTAACACTCTAGAAATGAAGCAACAACAATTTTTTTAAACTTTCATCCCCACATCATTGTTGTTTTGAAAAGCCTCTATTATTCCTTAAAATGATAGTATACAGGTGTTAAGAGGTGAGTGTGAACAATGAAATTTGTAGATACCTTTGGAATGACTTCCTTTATTCCACATACCTTGTCTTCTTTGCTTTTGTATCTTGAACTCCAATAGGTATTATAGTTAAGATTCCACAAGGATATTTCCTTCCTACATAAGAAACAAATTAATAATAAACCATAATATATTAAATTATAATTCATTGAAAATAAATTATAATTGATTGAAAATAAATTACAATTCATTGAAAATAAATTATAATTCATTGAAAATAAATTATTGAAATTCAGCAAAAAAAAACTTATGTTTTGAGAAAAAGGATACCTAAAACTTTGGCTATACCAAGATCTAGGCCAATTGAATAATATGGAACCAACATGATAACTTCTAGAACCAAAATCCATGAAAATTTACCCGATATTTTAAAATGAGATAATATCATCTCCAGTTCTCCATGTAACATCAAATTGACTCATCACACATTTGACCTATAAAATTTACATAATTCCCTACCACTTAATAAAATGAACTATGTCTTTAAGGAAATTTATTTTACATAATAAAATTAATATGTGCACATCAAAATCACATTTATAATCTTAGAATGTGTGAGAACATACTATGTGTAGATGCTAAAATCTGATTTTTATAGTACTCTAGTCTTGTACACTTGGAAATATCCATCATGGTTGTAACTTATAGTATAGACCAACCCACTAAAAAAAGTCTCACATTGATTATCTATTTGTGTCTAAATTAATTATATCTTAGTCTGACCATTGTTATTATATTTACTAGGCCTTTTATGCTATGTCAAAAAATCTAAATCTAATTATTATCCGTCATTACCAGTTTTGGACCTATCCCTATTTTATAGCATCTTAGACACTTGCATTATAGGTAGACACTTGTGTCAAAACAAGTTTATAAATCCCAAAATTCATCTAATTTTAAAATTAAAAATATCCCAAAGGTCACCTTAAGTTTTTTAGTGCAATATATTTTAAAAAAAGGGATTGGAATATATATAAGATGAACCCTCATTCATTTGGCCCTTGTCAAACACCTAGAACTCATAATAAACATACCAAGAAGCACTCAATCAAGCATTCAAGTGAGAAAACATGTCCTATTCATATTAATTTATATATAAATCATAGGATTAGTATTTACACGTCTAAAGCATTTGAATATTAGTTCCTTATCCATATTTTCCATATTAGAATCTAGGTCACTGCATGTGTTTGATTTTCACACTCTACATCCTTGTGCACATAGAAGTCAAATGTAAAAGATAAATGCATGATTATAAGTCCTTCTTAAAAGTATTATATATGTAGGTTTCACTCATTGACAAAGGGTTCCTTAGGGCATCTGGATGACATGATACCACTGACCCATTTTCCCACAATCACTCCAAGGCTAAGGAAGATAGGGCTTGGTCATTTGATAAAGAGTGAAAAAATGCACGTAAAATTTGAAG
Organism: Torreya grandis; assembly: GCA_037957365.1. NCBI lineage: Eukaryota > Viridiplantae > Streptophyta > Pinopsida > Cupressales > Taxaceae > Torreya > Torreya grandis. The sequence continues at coordinate 634,762 of JARHVA010004053.1, read as the reverse complement.
ACATAAGAAGAAAAGTGATAAAACCCAATAGGACTCTAGTTTGTCACATCCAAATCTTGTAAGTATTCTTTACATGATGCCTATGTTACAGTTAGTTACCTATGTTGACATAACCATCCAAATTTGACACAAGAATCTGAGGCCACATAAGGAATATTTTTAGAATCTAATGATTTTTTAAAGATAACTTTATATTCCACTTCTAGTTTATTCTAGACTAGACTTGCATGAACACAATAAACCAACTAAGTATCATTTGTTACTTATTCAGTGTACTATATATCAATAGTTGTAATTCATTATTTTTAACAATACTAGTTGTATAACTTTAGAATATTATATATCTGATTTTCTATTAATTGGCCCATTCATTAAAATTAATTAAATATCCTTGTGTAAAATATAATATAATAATATATAACCCTAGATATATACACCCTTATCCAAATTTAGGCTTAAATATTTATTGAATCTAACCTATGTGTCCTTCCATGTAACTCCTAGTGTGCTCTAGGATTTTTCTAATTTTTTATATTTATCAATTGTTACAATTTATTTCAAAAATTATAATTTGTTTTCATAAAATCATGTTTATTATGGATAAAAAAATTACTTCTTCATCCTCCTATCCCTAAGGAGTGTGATGTCTACCATCTATCTAACCAGGTCCATCTATGACTTCTTTAAGGGGTAAGGTGGCCCATCATATCATACCAAAAGAGGATAGCAGACAAACCTTTCATAAATCCATAGATGGTACATGTATGTTTATTTAATCTAAAGCACCTAAGGTTTTTGAAATCCATACAAGATCAAATAACTAATATGAACATGTTAATTAAAGATTGAAAAAATAGATTACATACATGTAAAATCTAAAATAAGATAGTGTTAATCTCATATTTTTATCTTCATCTAACAATTTTGTGCCCATTAAGGTTTCATATCCAAATGAAAATATAAAAAATAATATATCTACAAAAATTGATTCAAAAAGTGAACAAAAGCATAATAAGATTCTAAGTGAAATCCTAAGATAAATGTTATGAAATAAAATAATTCAACTACCTCCTCTAAATCTTATAAAGAGATTAAAATACTATTCTACATATTAAAAAATGCATGGGAATCATAAAAATTATTGTTTTGAATCAAAGAACAAAATACAAAGTCACAAAGATAGTGATGATCCTATTATTGATACATCAAACAATAAACCCACTCACACTATGAATACCTCTCCTAAAGTATAAGTTACAAAATAATAAATATGGTTACCAAAGGATAATTCTAGACACAAAAATACAAATGCCAAAACTAGATCAATAAAAGATTAAAAAAGAAAAATTGGACCATGAAAAGGATACACAAATACCTCCCAATAATGATATTCAGCTTTCAAACAAATATGGTTTTGGAGAATAATATTTACAACATTTTGGTTATCATGGTGAAGGATTTGGAAAACACTCAAATGCATATTTCATCCTATCTCCACAGCTGATGAAAATGATAAACAAGGATTGGGATATCTTGGAAATAATAATGAAAATCATTCAACTATGTATATCACTTTTTGTAATGAAAATGATCAAGAACCTACAAATGAAAATGAGGTACAAAAGGAACAATTTCAAAGAAAGAAAGAAATACATCAAAAGGATAATGTCATATGTGTGTCTTCATATAAAGTGATTACAAACCATTCCTCCAAGCATAAAATCACTGAACCTTTGATTTATGTTAATAAATGTAAAAATATCATAGTTTACCCAACTTGTGAATTCAATATATGCACCTATAAATTTTTTTTCTTCTCTAGGATATATCATGGAATGTGTGAATAAATCTACTACATCTAATTTGTGTGTTAGATCTATCCAATGTAATGTCACACGTGGATTAGATTCATGCTATATTATAATTCATATTAATCTATTTTTGAAAAAAATATAATCCTAAACTCAGAAAACTAGGGTTACAAACAACAAAGGAAAACATCTCTGAAGCAAGGATATTGAATACAAACATACCAAAATAACATGATACACGTTTAGATTATTTTACGCCTACATATGGCACTTGTCATTTAGGAAGGGTTATACATATTTTTCTCCTTAAGTATTGTCATTATAATATTTATATCAATGGATATATTATACAATTTCTGTAAATATTCCAAAAATACAAAAAACATTAAAATAAATTCAAAAATACCAAAAATATTTAGCATGTTTCTAGTTGTATTATTTATTATACATATGTTTTTTGCTTCATGTAAGTAGATAACATATTATTATTTTATATATGCACATGTGTTTCATTCTTAATTCGACTGTGGTATAGGAATACCTAGGTACATGATATATGCACATATAGATTTTGGGATTTCTATTTACTCATGTCCTAAGTACATTAGGGGTATCTCTTTTCTTTTACCATGATACACCCAGCTTATATTATTCTATGAACACTTTACATTATCATGTTTGATATTATATATACTTAAAGATGCCTATATCCATGATTATACCTTTCACATTATACTTGAGGTGATATGTGTTTAACATTGAATGCAAAGAAACATTTTTAGGAACTAGTATGTTATGTTCATGTTGGTTGCCCATTTTCCTTGATTGATATTTTCTTGAATTTTATTAATTGTTAGATATGTTGAATATCCTCAAATGATCATTCCCCCCATGCCAGAATTTCCTATTTGGATATTTTAATATGTCATTGTTTATTATAAGTGGACATTTGAATATGTCATTTTATGATTTATGTGCATTTGACTTAGTCATGTCTCTTTGATTGTGTGGAATTTAAACATGCCCCATTATATGAGGTCTCCTTAGTCCATTTCATGTTGCTTTATTTTTGAGAGATCTTTTGTCTGTCCTTAATTACTTGTTGAACTTATACTTTTACTTTTGGGACATTTCCACATGATCTACATCATGCATCTTAGGATTTTATATGATCACATACTATGTGATTCAATGCCTTATTTATCTAAACATGTTACTCATATATGATACATGATCCATACATAACTTATATAATTAACTTATCCTTTTAAGAAAAGGTAAATTAACATATTCTACTTCCCCTCACCTCAAATAGGGGGATATTGGTGGGGCCATGTCATAGAGGTATGGATTCCACCCTTTCACATCTCTAGATTATATTGGGGGCATGTTATGTATACATGTTCTCTAGATTATAGTTAGAGGAATGTTACGGAAACATGTTCACCACATTTGACACTAGTTTTCAGATTATCTAAACTCAGTGGGGGTATGTCATAGAAACATGTTATCCATACTTGTACTAATTTTAGATCCACTGGATATATATATATATATATATATATATATATATATATATATATATATATATATATATATATATATATATATATGGTGAAATTTCATACATTGGTTATATTATTATACCTAGGTTTTAATTTGAGCAATATATGAGGTGCATATGCCATGGAAAGGTAACATAAAATTATAAAATCAACTCAATTTAAAGATTTTAATTATTATTATGGACTTTTCTCATACCCAATAAGGACTATTAAGGACTTTTATCAAGCCAATATAATTTAATATTTGGTTCATCTTTGGAAGGTTGAGTTGATTAAATTGCTCAATATTTCCAAACTTATAATTTAGACATGATTAAATCATATACCACTAATAAAGTTATAGGTTGGATTTTATTAAATCATCCACCCTCACTAGATATATGTTTTGATTCAATTAAATCACTCACTAGATATTGGGATTGCACAATTGAGATGAAACAAGCTTCATGGCCATGATGCAACTTACCCATACACTAAGGTTGGGGCATGTGTCCTCTAATATCCATATGCATACTTGTAGGTTCAGATTTTCCATAGTATTAGATTTAATGCTTCATAATTTTGCACCCTCTCAAATCAAATTTATAAAAAGAAAGATGGTTGCATCAACATACAAGTGTACTCCTAACCTTACTCTTTATACTTCAATCACTTCAAATTATTTCAATTTTAGATTTCATACACTGATTATATATTATAATAACATCTTGGTTGAAGTTCAATCACTAGAGAAACACTTGAATTGGGATCACATAAAGACAATGTGTTTTATACACACTAAGGTATGCATTTCTTTCCTTTAAACTAACAATTTTATTACTATATTAAGTGAAGAGATCTATAAGCTAAACTATGATTTATGTATTACTCTAGTGTTGTATACTTGGTAAATATCCATCATAGTTTCACCTATAAGTTATATACCCACCTGCTACTAAAAGGCTTACCTTCACTACCTCTTTATGCCTAAATTGGTTGTTTCTTAATCCGATCACTATTATTATGATGATCGGGCCTTTCATATTATTAAAAAATATTTAATTCTAATTATTATCCTTCACTGCTAGTTTTGGACTTGTACCTATTTTATAGCTTCTTGCATACTTGCATCCAAGGTACACACCTATGTCAATGCAAGTGTCCAAAGTTTCTACAAAGTTTATAGTGCCTAAAAGTCATATAATTTGCAAATGAAACATATCCTAAATGTCAGTACAAGTGATTTAGTAAAGATATAATCAAAATGGATTGATATATACACAATCAAACCTCGTTCATTCCTCACTTAGAAAACACCTAGAACTCATAACACAACATACCAATAATCACTCAATCAAACTTTCAAGTGAGAAAACCTACTCTATTCATCCCTATTTCTATATTTGTCATATGAATAGTATTTCCATAAGTTTGAATCATTTGAAGAGAAGTCCATGAGCCATTCATTCCGTATTAAAAGCTAGGTCATTATATTTTTTGATAATCACACATTGCATCTTTGTGCATACCCAAGCCAACATGTAAGGGATAACTACATAAATTTGAGACCCTATTCAGTGTATTTTCTATGTAGGTAATGCCTATTGATAAAGCGGTCCTTAGGGTAGCTCAACATCACGATCTCAGTAACCTATTTTTACCAAAGTCACTCCAAAGGTGAGGAAGCCAGGGTTTCATCATTTTACAAAAAGTGAAAAATAGTGCATGCAATTTGAATAAATAAAAAAAAAAGATGTAAAAAAATGAGACGGCTCTAGTTGTTCGCATCTAGATCCAATCTATATTTTTTACAAGACACCTAGGTCATAACTAGACACCTACATCAATGCAATCATCCAGATTTGATGCCATAAGTTATTTCCATGAAAATAATATTCCAATAATCTAATGACTATTCTAGAATCACCCTTTAGTCCATTTCTAATCTATTCTAGATCAGACCTGCAAGAGCACAGTAAACTAAGTATCATTTGTTCCTTATTCATTGTAATATCTATCAATAGATTTATTTTAGTATTTTTAGAAATCTTAGTTATATAAATTATAAATATTATTTATTTTAATTTCTATTAATTGGTTTATTCACTAAGTTAGTTCACCATTTTTATATAAAAACCATTCTAATATTCTTTAACCTTAGATATATACTGCCTTATAAAAAATTTAGGGTTAAATACTATGTTTGATATGGAATATGTATTTATAATTTTCAAATATTGACAATAATATTAAAATAAAAAACATGTATTAATGTTTTCCAAAAAAATAATTTACTTGCAATATGAAATAAATAATAAAACCATCCATCCAACTATATTATATATGATATATAAAAAAATACGGAATTACAAATCAATTGAAAGAAAAAAATTATTTAATAAATTTAAAATATATTATGTATAAATCCATATATTACCATGGAGTTAACTCCGCCACTAATTTTCAATAGAAAACCACACAAAGGAGTAAATTAAATGCATATTAATAATTTCATATTGCCTAAAAGTTAACGGTTGGCAATTCCCCATCACCATTCAAGGTTTTGAACCCTATGGGAATAATACAATGTGGCATAACCTTAATTCCAAGGGCCAACCACTTCTCAACACAAAGATATGATGCTCACTTGGAAAACGTAGATCCCCACATGCAGCCAGTTGTGACACTAAATAAATTTTTATCCAAAGTTGATTTGAAAATCATGCTAATTTCCAAGGATGTTGAAAGCTCAAAATAAATCTTGTAAGAAAGTGTTATAATAATAAATCATAACGTCGACTTGAAAATCATGCTAATTTCTAAGGATATTAAAAGCTAAAAAATTAAAACTTTAAAAAAATTTACAATAATAACTCCTAACATAAATTATGAACATGGAATTCACTTAGAATAGTCATTTTATTCATTAAACTTTATGTTATAGCATTTACTACCTTACTTCAATATGGAGTTAAAATCTTGATTTGAAGAGGTATCATTTTTTAAATCTCTATTTTATTATATCAATAGTTTAATAGTTATATTATTTTAAAATTTAATTTTTTCAATGTTACGAAAAAGAAATTAATTTTCATAAAATAAATAAATGTAAGAGATATGAATTGCACAAACAATAATAAAATTACATAAATTTTTTAATGAATATAATGACAATATGTTTAACTATGAATAATGCATAATAGTTTGAATACTCTTACATTGAAATAAGTAACCTCTTAAATAAATAAATAAATCTTTAACGTTTCAACATATTAGTTTTTTTTACTGTAAATAATGTACAACATGTACATAATTGAATCATAAGATAGACAGATTTTTATTATAAAGCATTCCAATTTTTTTATGTAAGCAATATTTAGAGGCAAGAAAACCTATATTACAATATGAATTTGGAAATGGTTCCTTTCACAAACTTATATTGGATTGGAGAGTAACTGAAAAAGAGTAAGACATGGATCATTTTGTGTTGCAATTAAAAACATGAATTATAATAAAAATATTTTTAAGGTCATTGATAATCAACTTAATTCCAAAATATTTTTAATTAGCATTCATAATCAACCTAATTCCAAAATATGTAAACCTAATATATAAAAACAAAAAAAACCAAAATATTAATAAATGGAAGAAATGCAATAAATATTAATTTCACTTTTTTCCAATTATCAAATATAAAACCAATATTAATAAACTAAAATTAAAATAAACAAAATTCATAAATCCATTATATTTTTAAATGTAATAAAAAAAATTGTTTACAAATTATATATTTGACAAAACAATATATTTTTTATTACTTTTTATTTTTAATTATATTTATTCTTTCCACCACTTCTACCTTTATTGCATTCAACTCTACTCTCGTACCTCTTTTTGTTGATGTCTCCCCAACACATGCATTTCCGGTCCCTGAAAACAAAGGATCTTCTATTGTCAACATTAAGGGTAGCCAATTGTTATCAACATTTTCTATTGTCATTCATTCAAATCATGGAGAGCAAATCTCTTGTTTGGTTGCAGTTGTACATATTTGTGATGAGGGTTACATTTTGAGTTGACTCAAAACTTTGGAAACTCATTTTAATTGCAATTTACAATAAGTTGGGTTGGATTTCTTCACCCGATAAAGATAAAGTGTAAACCAATTGAATTACGATACAATACTTAATTAAATTTTAAATTTAAATTAAATATTTAAAGGATTATATTATATTATTTTTTTTCATTATAGTCATATAATAATTAAATATTTAAGGGATTATATTGTATTACATTTTTTTCATTATAGTCATATACTTTTTTCAACACTCGTGAAGTGGTTACATGAATTGGATGGATTTTTTTAGAATTGTTTATATTCTAAAATCAAATAAAGTACTAAGATTATATTCATGAATATTATTTCAACTTAAATTATGCAATCTCATAAATCAAAACATAACTTAATACATTATGCTATCTTATTTTTTAAAAATTACTCTCTGGTGAGACATTTATTCTTTCATTTTAAATTCGTTGCAGGCCATGGTACTGTAGGGGTGTCATTCTAATTTTCAATGGTTATCTCGTCAACTTCCCCTACCACTTGTCACATCAAAATTATCCGTTCTACAATTTCATAAGTATAGTGAGATAAATATTAATTTATTTTAGAATTAAAAAACTACTACTTATTTTCTCTTCTTCTTCTCGGTGACCATCACATTTTATGGAGTCTTTCTCTCTATACCTTCTATGCATGATAGTTAATGTTCCATAGGCAATATATGCTAAAATTTCTTGACTATTTTAGATAATATCAAATTGACACTAGGATCCTTGTCCATTTGTTATGTTCACGAATAGGAGAATTGCATTTCATTCCATTTTTAGAAACTATCTTGGAGGGAATCACAATTTTTTCTATGTCCTTTTCATCACTAAACTCGTTGTCATTGATTTTCTTGATTTCCACAATCAAGTTTTAAAAATATCATTAACAATTTCATCATTAAGTTAAATAAAATTAATGCTACAAAATTTAGAATATTGCACATGCAAATTTTTAAGTTCACTAAAATGTCCCATTCATCTTCATGACATGAATCCTCGTCACTTTCATCGTCATCCTAATTTTGATGTATGGTGGAATTTATATCTTCTTCCATATGCTCATTGTCGTTCTCCATATAATTTTTTTCCATGCATTTTAACATGTTCAAGGATTGGATCCTATATACCAATTTAAAATTCATCATCCAATTTATATAAATTCAACTCTCCTTTTACTTCAATACAAACCGAAAAAAAATACCTATCTCTACCATGTTCACTAAGATACTCTATATAAAAATGTCTATTTTCATATACCATTTTTTTTCAAGGACTTTGTCTTAAAACTTTAAGATACTCACATCTATAATGTTATCAAAATTGACATCATCTCTTTATATCTATTTCCAAGAATTTAGAGAAAAATCAAACACAATTTTCACACACTATTTTAATTAAAAAATTAAAATCATTGAAAATATAAAAAAACTATAACATTCACTTATATTACTCACCTTTAATACATTTCTATATATTATTATTATTTTTTAAACTACCTTAAAACTTCCGTATATTCACATTCTTAATAATATCAAAACTGACATCATCTCTTTATATCTGTTTCAAAAAATTTGGAAAAAGATCAAATATAAATTTCACTCTATCTTAATAAAAATAATAATAAAAAAAAAAAAAAAATTATAACACTCACTACAACATATTATATCACTCACCTCTAATATCTATTCCTTTGAATGTCAAAAAGTTCAACATAATTAAGTCTATGCCTAAAATGAAGGTTTATGTTGCAGCACTAATGGAACGTATCCCGATCCAAATGCACACACGTGATGAGGGCCTCCAAACTAATAATTTAAGGACATCTTGACGATTGTGTTGAATACGATAGTTGAAATCAAAACTTGTGGGATTTTCGCTGCACCGGTTGTTACAACTGGGCATGAAAGAAACCCAAAGGTTCCCCCAATAATTCTTTGTTTCGATCAATACAATATGCAGTGTCTCAAATCTGAATCTAAAATTTAAAAATATGTGATAATAATATTAAGTTTAAAAATTTATAATTAATTGGAGTATTTAACTTTACAAATAGGGTCGAGAGTATCTATTTCTCTATTTTTTGGTCTGCCCATGCATTTTGATAAATCTATTAAAATCAAACATTGTTATAATCAGTCGTTATTTTTATGGTGTAAAAAAAATTAAAGATTAGATAAAAATAATTTATATTCGATTTATTGTAACAATAAAATATTTTAATTTATTGTTTTAACTAAATATTTATATAAATTTTTCAGTATTTTATTAATCTTTTCGATTTTAAATCACATAAT